>WBNM01021513.1:6937-30164 GCA_013399055.1 Ramphastos sulfuratus | reverse complement strand
GGGAATGGAGATGATTGAAGGGATGGAGGGGGTGGAAAGAAGCAGCAGCTGTGCCAGCATCATTTCTCCTTACCCCCCCAGCAGTGATGAGCAGCCCTAACCCCACCCCAGCAGGCTCTCCCTAGGGACTTGTCCCATCGTGGCAGGCACCCACAGAGTGAGTTTGGATGGGACATTCACCCAGCACTGCATCCTCTGCTACCCTGCAGCCCTCGAGGGCCCAGAGCTCCTGCTCAGCCTTGCCCAGGGCAGGATGGTTTGATCTTGGCTCCTCCTGAGGCAGCCTGAGATTGCACAGAGAGAACAGCCAGCAGCCTGGTGGCCCTGCCCATGGAGTGGGAACCAGCTGATCTTTGAGGGCTCTGCCAGCCCAAACCAGCCTCTGAGACTACAAACTTTTGGAGCAATTCCTGCCAGCCTCCCCTCAGAGCTCTCTGTGGTACCAGCAGGTTTGTCCTCCCTCAGGCTCTGAAGGTTACTGGGCAGGAGGTGTCCCAGAGCATCCCTGAGGCTCCTGCAGCAGGGCAGGCAGCAGCAGCAGGGCAGAGCAGGAGGAGAGAGGAGCAGAGGTCAGCACCACTCCTCCTGCCCAACACTAAGTGATGTTATTGCTCTGCTTGTAAACACACAAACAAACTGAGGCAGGCCAGGGGCTGCCTTTCTGCCTCCTGCCAGAGCAGAGCCCCCCTGGCAGCCTCGAGTTTAGTGTCTCCTCCTTATCAGACAAGAGCAGGCTGGAGTTTCACCACCCTGACTCCTGCCATTCTCCCTGCATTCATTCCTGCTTCCTGCTCTCTGAAAGTCAAGCTGCCAGTCACAAAAGAGAGGTCTTATCTCCTTACCTCCTGACCCTGAACCAGGCTGCACAGACAGGATCTGATTTCTGCTGGGCAGCTAACAGGTGACAAAGTCCTGTGGCTCTCTGGCTCTGCACGAGAGCAGAAACAGCAGCTTCTGGGGGGAGCTTCTTTCAGCATCAACTTCTGGTCTGCTGTGGTTGTGTTGCACACAGCAAAACCCCCTTGGAACAACCTACCCCTTCTAAACAGCTCACAGGGCAGGAGGGGACATCTCAGCAGATCAGTCAGATCAGGAGGGTGCTTGAATGGCATCAGTCAGATCAGGAGGACATTTGGATCAGGTCAGTCAGATCAGGAGGATATTTGAATCAGATCAATCAAATCAGGAGGACATTTGAATCAATCAGATCAGTCANAATCAAACCAGGAGGACATTTGGATCAATCAGATCAGTCAGATCAGGAGGACATTTGGATCAGATCAGTCAGATCAGGAGGACATTTGGATCAATCAGACCAGTCAGATCAGGAGGACATTTGAATTAGATCAATCAAATCAGGAGGACATTTGGACCAATCAGATCAATCAAACCAGGAGGACATTTGGATCAATCAGATCAGTCAGATCAGGAGGACATTTGGATCAATCAGATCAGTCAGATCAGGAGGACATCTGAATCAGCTCAATCAAACCAGGAGGACACCTAAATCAGATCAACCACAGAATGCCAGGTTGGAAGGGACTCAAACCTTCCCTTCTGAGACAACTTTTCAGCCTCTACCCTTCAAAGGATCACCTGCTCCAACCTTCCTAGCTGGTGGTGGAGTTGAAATGAGCTGCCCCAGCTCCATCCTGTCAAGCTGAGGTTTAAAACTGCCCAGTCTGGGGGAATTTGCATTAAATTCAGAACCACCATGAGAATTTTAGCAAATGAAAGGTTGGTTTCAGTGACTTTTGGTGTCAGTGTTTGGTTTCTCTGTGCCAGGAGCCCAAGATGCCACCTGAGTGGCAGGCAGTTGCTTCACTGCAGGCACAGCACACAGCAGCCTTTATCAGAGCTGACTTTCAGCCTCAGCCTGGCTTTGAAGGAGGTTTCTCAAGTCTCACAGCCACACCACTTGAGCTGAGAAGCTTTGGTGGGGACAGGACATGAGACAATTAAGGTCACTACAAGATGAGTACCCAAATGGCACAACTGGATGTGTTATGTTAATGATCTGGGAGGAAAAACCTGCCCTTCTGAGACAACTTTGCCAGAGAGGTTGTGGAGGGCCAAGAAGATGCTCAGAGGGCTNTCACGTTGGGTGCTTCTGTGCTCCACAACCTCCCTAGAGGTCTTCTGTGCTCCACAACCTCCCTGGAGGTGTTCAAGGCCAGGTTGGATGAGTCCTTGAGTGCCCTGTCCTAGTGGGAGGTGTCCCTGCCTATGGCAGGGGGTTGGAACTGGATGAGCTTTGAGGTCTCCCTTCCAACCTTCCCATTCTCTGATCCTATGTTAAAATCCCACCTGGATGTGTGAGTCTTGATCTGGCAGGGGTGGGGGCTGGACTCAGTGATCTCTGGAGGTCATTCCCAATCCCTGCCATTGTGTGAGTCTCTGGAGAGCTTTCAGCCCCACCTGGCCATTGTGCTCCCTGCTCTGGGTCATCTCCAGAGGGCCCTTCCCAGCCTCTCTGCCATGGGATTCTGTGCCAGCAGACCTTGCACCTGAGCAAAGCCATGCAGGACTCCACAGCTCTGGGTTAAAAAAGAATTCAGTGGTACCTCTGTAAACCTGCCCCAGGCCTCCAGGGCCAGATAAAAGTGACATGAAAGCATTTCTGTGGGTTGCATTCAGAGCCTGCCTGGGTGCCCTGGCAGGGCAGTGAGAGCTGACAGTGCACAGTGGCCACCAAATTGTTGAGCAAACTATGTCATGTACAAGATAGCACCAAGAGCCTGCAGCTAACAAAGTGTCTCTGCTCCTTTGAACTCCTCAGCAGCTTTCTGTGTTTTCTCCTCTTTATTTTTGTAACTGCTCCAGACCCCCAAGCAGGTGGTGCAAAAAAAAAAAAAAGATCAAGACAGGGTGGCAAAGAGCAACAGACACTTGGGCTTAGGGGCAAGGGAGATGCACAGGCATTTGCTGCTGCAACTGAGAGAAGCATGATGCCACCCCTGAAACAGGCATCTGTGAGACCAGGGGCACTGGGACAGGCTGCCCAGGGAGGTGGTGGAGTCACAGCTTCACAGATTGCATCAGGCTGGAAAGGACCCTCAAAAGTCATCTTGTCCCACCCTCTGCAGTCAGCAGGGACACCTTCAGCTAGATCAGGCTGCCCAGGGCCACAACAAGTCTCATCTTGAATGTCTCCATCCCTGGAGGTGTGCACAAAATGAGCAGATGTGGCTCTTTAGGACATGGTTTAGTGGTCAGGGAGGTGTTGGGTAGAAGGTTGGACTTGATCTCAAAGGGCTTTGCCAACCTTAATGATTCAGACAGGTCCTTTTGGATGCACACAATAAAAAGAACTTCACTGCCTGGACAGCTCTTTCCTTAACTTAGATATAGAAGACAGAAAAACCAACCCCAGGACTGTCTCCTGCTCTCTGAGAGTCCTGCAGCAATGTGTACACAACAGAGAAGAGAAAAGAGATCTGCTTAAAAAAAAAACACAGGGCAAAGAGTGAGGAACACAACACCACAGAGAGATCATAGAATGGGACGGTTGGAAGGCACCTCAAGGAGCAGCCAGTTCCAACCCCCTGCCATAGGAAGGGACCCATACCACTAGCACAGGGCACTCAAGGCCTCATCCAACCTGGTCTTGAACACCTCCAGGGAGGTTGTGGAGGACAGAATCACCCAACGTGACCTTTGATCACGTTGGGTGATTCTGTCCTCCACAACCTCCCTGGGCAACCTTGTGCCAGTGTCTCCCCACCCTCAACCTGTGCCAGTGTCTCACCACCCTCACTGCCAAGACTTTTTTTCTAATCTCCAGTCTAGATCTGCCCTCCTGAAGCTCCAATCCTCTGCCCCTCATCCTATCACTCCCAGCCCTTGTCCAAAATCCCTCCCCAGCTTCCTTGCAACCCTTTCGCATCCCCTGCCCCAAGCCCAGGGCGGCTCTGCCTCCCTTCAACCTCCACTGCCAACTGCCTCCCTTCAACCTCCACTGCCAACTGCCTCCCTTCAACCTCCACTTTTCCCAACTTTGACAAACCTTCCCCAGGATGCCATTTGATGTTCCCCTTGGCCAGCCCCTGAGGGAGCAGCAGCGTGAGGCAATCGAGCTGTGCATTCAATCTCTCCTGATAAGAGGTTATCTGCACAGCAGCCTGCAGCTCAGCCTCCCATCAGGAGAGATGCTTGGCAGCTGACTGAAAGCTGATTCCTGTCAGAAGCTATTTTCTCTCAGAGACAGAGGAGACATTGTGCCCCTTGGTGCTCCAGTGTGGCCTTGGCTACTGCCAAAGGACCACCTATTTTTTTTTTTTCCCTCCCTTTTTTCCTTCCCCCTCCCCTCCCTTCCCTGAGACAAAACAGAATCCCTCTGCTGTCAGCTCTGGCTGGAGCTGCTGAAAGGAGATGTAGGAGCCCAGCAATGCTGCTCAGGGGATAACTGTCAAGCAGCAGGAAAACTGTTGCCTGTCTGCAGGCCTGAGGAACTGGAGCACCACAGAGGCTACAACTCAATGCTCAACAGCTTTTGGCATCTGCCAGGCCTCTTTTTTTTTTTGGTTTTCCAGTTGCTTTTTAATACCCTGGTGAAAGGAAACGCTGGGATGCAGAACCTGCTGCTGCTCACCAAAGGCTCCCCAGGGAGCTGCCCAGCTGGGTGGTTGCTGCAGACTCACAGATGCAACTGCCAGGCCTCGTTGGAAGGGACCCTCAAAGCTCATCTTGTCCAACCCCCCTGCAGGCAGCAGGGACACCTCCAACTAGAGCAGGCTCCCCAGGGACACAGCAAGGCTGAGCTTGGATGTCTGCAGGGATGGGGCCTCGAGCACAGCCCTGAGCAACCTGTTCCTGTCTCACTGTCTCACTCTCACTGTGTCTCCCTCTCACTGTGTCTCACTCTCACTGTGAAGAGTTTCAATTACTTTAGGAGGCATAAAACAACCCAGGGCACAAGCAGGCAGGTTAGGAAGAGAAGGATAAAAGCTCTGAGGAGGGAAGCACCCACCAGATGTTTCCAGCCAGCCACAGAATCATTTGGAGGCTTCCAAGAAGGAAGTGCCAATTGAAATCTGAATGCAGCAGGGACAGAGCCCAGCAGAACCTCTTGCTTTACACCACCACCAGGCAGCCCTCAAGCCACAGAGTGATTCCTCAGCTACCTTCTTGCTGTCTTCACAAATGATAAGCAAATCCACTCAGTCTATGTGAGCTGTGCCTGCAGGGATTCCTTCTCCCTCAGCCCCTGCGCTAGCTCCGGGGTGGCAGCGAGCCAGGAGTGAGCATTTTCCAGCTCTGTCAACTTGTCTGTTTCTTTCTTTCCTTGGAGAGATGAAAAAGAACCCAGCCCTCAGTCGAGGAGGAATTGCTGGTTTCATCAGTTAGTTCTGCTTGCCCTGCACTTAACCACAGTATCATTATCAAAGCATCCCCTTGATAAGCCAAACACAAACTCTGCCATCTCCAAGTTTAGCCACTAACAGCAGGGCCAAGTGCAGCAACCATTGACTGCATGCAGAGAAGGAGCACAGAGCAGGCCCAGGGAAGTATTAACACCAGAGGTTTCCCCATGTTTGAATGTGTTTGCATACCTGGGAGTAGAGAAGCCACTTTAGAGCTTATCAGTGACAAGAAAGAGAGCAGAACTTTAGGGCTGTGGCGTTCAAAGCTGGACCTCAGCCATCAGGCAGCTTAGCTCAGGCTGGGAAATGCCTCTTGGACATCATTACAGGAGACCTCACATTGTTAGGGATGGTGGCAAAAGGCTGCAAACAGGCTGAGAAAAGTCTCCTCTGTTTCTCCAAGGTTCCTACAGACTTCTGAGCTGCTACTGCTGTGGGTTAAGGAGTGAGGACACATTCAGCCTGAGCAGCTCCAGCCCTGCCTCTATAGACTGGGGATGTGGAGTTGGGGCNCTTTTAACTCCCTTTCCCACCCCCCCCAACGCACCAATACACACCCCAGAGATCAACCCAGCTGTGGAGGGAGCTGCAGCCCACTGCATCCCCTCAGCAACAACCAAAAGAACCAACCACAAATCCCTGCTGAATTAAAATCTCTCTTCAGATGTGAGACCAAAGGCAAAACTAATGAGCGCCGCAGCCAGCCCCACGAGGCAGCTCCTTCCTCCCCCTTTTTTTCCCCCCCCCCCCACCCTGTTCTTTAACTTTAACATGCAAACAGAGAGGCCATAAATTGTACAACAATCAGAAGGATCCACTTTGGAACAGAGGGCATCTCTGCCAGCCCAGGGAGAGGCTTTGATCAGGAGTATTCTTGAGGAGAGGCCGAAACCTGACTGTGTGAATTAACGAGCGGGAGCTGCGTGGCCAGGCGGGGAGGCTGCTGCTCAGCCAGAGCCCTGTGCTGGGGATGGGGAGAGTTATCTAAACCACGAGGATGACTATAAAATATCTTAACAGCTTCTGCTGCTTAGCTGGAAGCAGAGCTGCCCAGTATCTAATGTGAACCAAGTGGGGCAGCCTGTGAAAGGCAGCTCTATCCTCGGCGGCTGCAAGCTTCGGGGTCGTCTCAGAAGCTCTCAATTGTTTTTAAATTCTGTTTTTACAAGGAGCGTGAGATTTATAGGCTCTTGAGGGGAAGAAAATGATGTAACTTGAGTAAATCAACAGGCCATTTATTCCTGGCCCTGTTTCCTCTCTGTCACTGAGCTCTGGAACTAGCCCCCAAGCGCTCCCTCTTCAAAACCAGAGGCAGCCCAGGCTGCAGACATCTTGCAGGGACAGTTAAAGGCACAGCTCCTTTTTTTGCTGCGCTGAGGCTGGAGGTAGGGGGGCAGCCCTCACCTTGGCAGGGTCCTGGGCATGCCCCTCAGGCAGCCAGCAGGAGGTTCCAGCTCCTTGCTGCATTTGCAAGCTGAAGCTCTGCCCAGGTAGGGTTGGCAGGGGTGGGGCTGGGGACAAAGGCTCACAGCTCTGCATCTGCCACAGGGCTGAGCCCCAGCGTTTTGGGGTCAGTCTGATGCCATTTGGGGTTGTCTGCTGAGAAAGCTTCACACAGCAGACTGCTGCAACCAAGAATGAGCCCAGGAAGAGAGAGATGGGGAGGGGTCTGCAGAGGGGAGGTGGATTTTTCCCTCACCCCCACTCTGTTTTGCATCTCTCAGAGTTTGACTCTCTAATGATTGTGGATTAGTTCATTAGGAACAATTCCCAGACTGCTCCCAAACCTTCAGCTTAGTTGAAGTGCTGCTCATGAAGTGCTGTCTGCTGAGCAGCACCAGGGCAAGCAGGGCACAGAGGGGTGGCAGTTTTCCAAGGACCTCACTATGGATCAAGTTTCTTTTTGTCTGGGGAGTCAGTGAATCCCAGAGTGCCAGGGCTGGGAGGCACCTCTGGAGATCAGCCAGTCCAGCTCCCTGCACAGACAGAGTCACCTAGAGAAGGTCAAAATGCAGGTGGGTTTGGAATGTCTCCAGGTAGAGACTCCAGCACCTCTCTGAGCAGCCTGCTCCAGTGCTCTGTCACCCTTCAATTAAAGAACTTCCTCCTCACGTTCAGATGGAACTTCTGATGGCCTTGAACCAGGGGGAGCAGCTCAGCAGAGGCACTCAGCAGCAGGCCATGGTGGGGCAGTTCAGTTCATGCTCCTGTGAGCTGCATGCCCCCTCCCTGCCAGGACAGGCTCCCTTCCAAGCAGCCATGGCACCATGCCCAGAGGTGATTCCCATCCCAGGGCCTGCTGTGACCTCCTAAGGATGCTTCTCAGCTGCAAATGTCACTTCAAGGCGACTGCAAAGTGAGAGGCGTGGGCAGGAGGCAGTCCCAGTGGCAGTGCACTGCTGAGCTGCAGCTCCTTAGCTCCATGCAGGAGCCACAGGGGGGCTGAGCCTGCTCACTGCAACAAAGCCCCTGGGGGAGGCTGTTGGGTAAGGACTTGTTCCACAGCACAGAACCCCACCAGCTGCACAGCCTGCTCCAAGCCCACGGGCTCCAGAGCAGAGAACATTGCAGATTCCAAGCCTGGTCAGCATCCCCATACCTGCTCCTTTCACCTTGACCAGAGAAGGACACTTCCAGAAGCACCATTTGAGGGATACACANTGCCCAAGGGAGGTGGTGGAAGCCTCATCCCTGGAGGTGTTTAAGGCCAGGCTGGATGAGGCTGTGGCCAGCCTGATCTAGTGTGAGGTGTGCCCCTGGCGGGGGGGTTGGAACTGGCTGATCCTTGTGGCCCCTTCCAGCCCTGCCTGATTCTCTGATTCTCTCCCCCAGCTCTGCTCTTCCAGAGCTCTGCCTACACTCACCAGAGCACAAGCCCTTGAGCTTCCTGCTGACACTCAGCTGGCTGTGGCAAGCAGGGCAATTTTCCCTCTCAGGCCAGGCAGCCAGGCTGACCTCTCACCTCTGACAGTGATCTTTATCTAGACTCCATCTTCATTATTTATCTCAGGAAGGTCAGCAAGAAAATGCCTCTCTCAGGACCCCTGCTGCTGCAGCCTGCCTCACCACTTCAAATGCCAGTTCCACGAGGAGGGGAATCCAACCAGGCCAGCTAAGAGCCTGATGCATGCAGCAGGAAATGCTGATGTGGAGAAAATTGCTTTCAGCTCCCACTTGTCATCCTCAAACCTGGCAACTGAGAAACCTCTCCCATAAACCTGTGACAGACTCTGCAGTGGATCCCTGCTCAGGAGAATGAACAAGATCTGACATCATTTGGAACTCTCTCAATGCCTCTTTTTTTTTTTTAATTATCATTTTTTTTTTTTTTGCCCACAAGTTTAGCAAAGAAAGAGTAAAAGGTGAAGGCTCTTTGGGCAAGCCAGGCTAACTTTTATAGGAGGAATCCTTCAGCTGAGAGAGTTTGGGAGCCAAGTTTTAATGAAGTTACTCAAAGGGCAAGGTTTGCTCTTCCCTGCACTAGTATTCCACAGCATAATTTAAGACAAGCCACACACACAATAAAAAAGAAAGGGGGGAAAAAAAGGAGGGGAGGGAAAAAAAACCAAAAAGAAAGGAAGGGGAAAAAAAAAAAAGGCCTGTAGTAAAAAACTGGGGTATAATTTTCTTCAATCAACTCCAGCTCATGACTGCAATTACCCCAAATCTCTCCGAACCTTGCTGTGATACACCAGGGACAGGTCTTGGAGCCTCTGTGGGTGGCAACCTTTCATCTGCCTCTCAAACCCTTCTTTATTGTAAGGTTTCAAATTAGTGCTAGCAGCAATGAGCAAATTTGATAATTCGAGCTCAAATTAGTTAATGCAATGTGCCAGGAACCACTAACTAAGCACTGCAAAGATGAAAATGTATCTCTACAACCTCAGGATGCAAGGTTAACCAGCCTGGGCTTCCACACTTGGAAAGGCACTTTTTATTTGCATTAAAATGAAATGTGCCCTTCAAAGTCCCTTTCCTTCCCTCTTCCTTCCTTTCCCTTCCCTTCTCCTTCCTTTCCTTTCTTTTCCCCTTTCCCTCCCCTTTCCTTTCCCCTTTCTTTCTCCCTTTTCTTTTCTCTTTCCTTTGCTCTTTCTTTTCTCTTCCCTTTCCTTTCCCCTTCCATTTCCCCTTTCCCCTTCCCCTTCCCTTTCCCTTTCCCTTTCCTTTCCCCTTTCCCCTTCCCTTTCCCCTTTCCTCTGCTCTTTCTTTTCCCTTCCCTTTTTCCTCTCCTTCCCTTTTTCCTTTCCTTCCCTTTTCCCTTTCCATGTGTTCACTCTCATTCTGGATGGGAGTAGTCCCTGGAAATCCAGCAGGCAGCCATTCCTCTGAGATGCCACAGCAGTGGGGTCTGTCCCAGAGAGCTGGAATTTGGGTGGGAATGGTTAGGCTGGAGAAGCTCAGGGGGGCTGTGTTTGCAGTGCAGTGCCACTGAGTCACATTTCAGGTCCCTGTCTCCACTCTACCCAAGCTCATTTGTGCTGCACATGAAGATGAAACATTGAAGCCAAGCCCAGAAGACTTTCCCATGACCCTGGGGTTTGACAGGCTGGGAGCATGAGGCCATTTCATCACACCTTGCAGGGTTTGCTTCTCTTTAAAGATGAAGCCAGAGTCCAGCTTTGATCTCTGTGTGCTTTGCTTTGTCATAGATTCAGAGGATAGGTTGGGTTGGAAGTGACCTTAAAGATCATCCAACCCCAACCCCACCACAGGCAGGGACACCTCCCACTAGCCCTGGCTGCTCAAAGCCTCTTGGAAGACCTAAATCTTCCCTTCCAGCTCTACACACTTCTCAATGACCTTTGGAGGTCCCTTCCAACCCAGACCATTCTACCATTCTCTGATTCTTTTCCAGGACAACTACAAACCTGCAGAGCTTACCCCAGGCCTTTTCTGCCTCCTGCAACACTCATCCCATGTGTGAGCAGCACAGGCTGAGGCAGCCCCAGCAGGCAGTGTCTTAAAGCCAGTGGGAAGGAAAAGAACAGGGGAGAGGCATGGTCAAGAGTCTCCTCTGAAACCAGCTGTGGGTTTCTGAGCTTTGAATCCAGACAAAACTGGAGGCAACAGAGCCCAGTTGAGGATCCACCAAGGAAAACTCCTCACACACAGATGACTTCGTTTACAGTTTGCTTCCCTGATCCATTTCTTGTTTGCTCTATTAGTTCTGTTGTTTGTTTTATTTATTTGCTGTTTAATTCCTTGCTTGCTTTGTTAATTCATTTGTTATTTGCTTTACTTATTTGTTGTTTGCTTTGCTTCCTTTTTTCATAGGCTCACAGAATGGTTTGGGCTGGAGAAGTCCTCTTGAGGTCATCCAGTCCAACCAGCAACCCAACACCACCGTGGCCACCAAACCATGTCCCCAGGTGCCATGGCCACAGGTTTTGTTTGGGTTTGGCTATGCTGGAAGGAGACTCACTGGAGGGCAAAAAAGTGAACAGCCACAAAAACCCCAAAGCAGCAGTTCTGGGGAGCAAAGGCTGCCAGGCAGACCCCAGCCTCCCCTCTGCCAGGGGGCATGCAGTGGGAGTCCCTGCAGCATTCCACACGCTGGGCACTGTGCTTAAAGCTCTGAGGAGCTGTGAAGCAAACCCTGGGAGTTCAAATGGAATGAAGGACTGGCAAAGAGTCTGAAAAGAGTCCCTGTTGCACCTCAGTTGGAGCTGAAAAGCCTCCAGGCCGGAGCCGAGTGACAGATGATTCTGCCCTGAAATGCTCAGAGGGAACAGAAGAAGTTCTTTATCTGTGTGGTCTGAGCTCATTTACTGCAGGAGAAATCTCCAGCTCCCCCCTGACTGAAAGCCAGGTCTTGTTCTCCCATCTGATGGATGAATGGAATTCAGAAGTCTGATACTGTCCCCTGAGATGTCATTTAAATCCACAGATGCCCTGGGCAGGCAGGTACAGCTCTAATGTCACTCCTCGGGCTCATCTCTGGGGCTCCCCCACCTCCTCCCCCTGGCAGAGGAGCCTGGCTTGGCTTTGCCTTGCTGAAGGAACCAGCAGATCCTCCTGCTCTGGAGAGCTCTGTCTGGGCTTGCACGCTGGGCTGGGAAGTGACACAGCAGAAAAGGCAAAGCTCACACCCCCAGGGCTGCTTCCAGAATCCCAGGGCAAGTGCCCAGGAGTAATTCTGAGCTTGAAACTTCAAATTCAAAGAGGCCACTGGTGCAGGAAAGGTCTTCTACAGAAAGGAGAACACCTGCAGGGAGGGGGTATCCACAACCTGCCTGGGCAGCCTCTGCCAGTGTCTCCCCAACCTCACTGGCAAAAATTTCTTCCTAATGTCTCACCTAAATCCATCTTCTGCCAGTCTGAAGCCATCCCCCCTTGCCCTGGCACTGCTGGAAACCAGAGGGGANTTGAGGTCTCCTTCCAACCTTCCCCTTCTATGATTGTATGATTCTACCTTACAACAGCAGGGAGCAGCCCAAGCCAGAGCAGAGCACAAAGATGACCCCAAAAAGAAGCCAAGAGCGAGACCAAATCCTGAGCACTTTCCTGAAGCACTGCCCTCAGGCTGCCTCTCCTCCCCTCTCTGGTTCACCAGAGATGATTTGGAAGGTCAATTTTCATCTGCTTAGCCACCAAAGATGTGCCCCCCTGCAGCCCATCCCCAAGCAGAGAGCTCTGGTCTGCACATTTCCTTGTGTCCAGGAGGTTTCCTCCACTAAAGGGGCTCCAGGACAGTTGGAGCTGCTACTGTTGTAATCCATCCAAGATGAATGGTGGAAAAGGCTGAAATAAAAGCCAAGCTTCCTGCCCCATGTGTCTGCCAGACTGCTGCTCAGAGGTCAGGGCCATCCTCACTCCAGACTGGTAATTGCAAAAAATGAAGGAGGTGAACCCTAAGCAGCAGATCAAAGGAGGAGAGGAAAGGAGAGGATTTTACAGGGAACAGACTGGCTACAGGGGCAGGACATTAAGGGGGGGGGTGGGGAGGGGGGGAAATACCTTGTAATGGAAAAAAGGCAGAGCAATTAGCACGGCCTGGGAGAGGCAAGCAGGCACCAAGCAAAACACAGCAGCTAACTGAATCCAGTGCTGAGTGGCCAAGTGTTTGCTCCTGCTGATGATTTACTTCAGCCAGGCAGGGATGGTTGCTGCCAAACTTGCTGCTCAGTTCCTGGGGAAGGACAGAGCAAAACTGCAGCCAGGGTAGAACCTTCACCACCCTCAGAATCTTCAGAGCAGGGCAGATCTGAGAGCCCAGTGCCATGCCAGGGCATGCTGGGCAGCAGCAGCAGCACTGAGCCCAAAGCAGAACTTGGCTGAACTTAGCTCTTGCTCTGCCCTGGGTTATGTGGGGCCAGGGAAGCAAGGAGCCAGTTTCAGAGAAACACAGAATCAGAGAATCAGAGAATCATAGCAGCACAGAATCAGAGAATCAGAGAATCATAGAATCATAGCAGCACAGAATCAGAGAATCAGAGAAGCATAGAATCATAGCAGCATAGAATCAGAGAATCACAGAATCAGAGAATCATAGCAGCATAGAATCAGAGAATCAGAGAATCATAGAATCATAGCAGCATAGAATCAGAGAATCACAGAATCATAGAACCATAGCAGCATAGAATCATAGAATCACAGAATCAGTCAGGGTTGGAAGGGACCACAAGGATCAGCCAGTTCCAACCCCCCTGCCATGCCCAGGGACACCTCACACTAGATCAGGCTGGCCACAGCCTCATCCAGCCTGGCCTTAAACACCTCCAGTTTCATCCCCAAGGATGCATAAAGCTCAGCCTGAGCTTCACAGGAGGGACCAGGCAAGACATGGGCACACTCCTGCCAGCCCTCCCTTGCCTCTAGGAGCCCTGAGTCCCTCTGATCTTTACAGCAAGGGTGAGGAGACACTGGAACAGGTTGCCCATGGAGGTTGTGGATCACAGAATTAACACCTCCAGGGAGGCTGTGGAGCACAGAATGAACACCTCCAGGGAGGCTGTGGAGCACAGAATGACATTCTGTGATTCTGTGTTTCTGTGATTCTGTGTTTCTGTGATTCTGTGCTCCACAACCTCCCTGGAGGTGTTCAAGGCCAGGCTGGATGAGGCCATGAGCAGCCTGGGCTGGTGGGAGATGTCCCTGCCCATGGCAGGGGGTTGGAGCTGGATGACCTTTGAGGTCCTTTCCAACCCAACCCATTCTGTGATTCCCACCTACAGCATCCCCAAGTGGCATGGCCAGAGGGCTCATCACCTTCAGCCCTGCAACTTCCACTCCTTTTGAGAAGCTCAGAAAGGTAACCTAAGGAGAGAAAGGAACACTTTGTGTCCATCTCAGCAGGTCCAGCATGGCTGGGACATGGCAGAGAGTGCAGAGTGCTGTGTAAGAAGGAATGACCTGAAATTGTGCCAGGGGAGGGTTAGGTTGGAGATGAGGAACAATCTGTTTGCTGCAGGAGTGCTCAGGGATTGGCACAGGCTGCCCAGGGTGGTGGTGGAGTCCTCATCCCTGGAGGTGTTCAAGCAACCTGTGGCCATGGCACTTGGGGCCATGGTTTGGTGGCCATGGTGGGGTTGGGTTGATGTTGGACTGGATGACCTTAGAGGCCTTTTCCAACCCAACCAATTCCAGGCTTCTATGAATCCCCTCACTTCCCAGTCTGGATATTCAATTAATGACTCCATGAATGACTCTTCCTATTTAAATGAAGAAGATGATGCCACTAAAGAAGCTTTTGCAAGCAGCCTGGCTAATAAATCCTGCCCTTGGAAGTGCTAATGGTGCTCACATTTATCCCTATTAATGCTTCCTGGGCTTGGGAGCTGGGCCAGTGTTAGAAACCTTGCTGCTGAAGGCTCTGGGTTCCTCTAGGCTCCTTTCCAGTTCCAACTGGCAGCAAATGCTTTCACACATTCACAAATCCCTAACTCCTCCCCAAGAGCAGAAGAGTGGAGAGGTTTTGGCTTGGGTCAGCAGAGTTGGGAGTGTTGCAGGAAGGAATAGGAAGTGATGCAGCCCTCTGCAAACATCAGCCTCCAGCAAGCAGAGCTCCTCACAAATGCCTCTTCCCGAGGTCCCACGCTCAGAGATGGCTGCACACAGCTGCACACAGCTGCACACCTAGGCAATGCCCTGCAGACCCCTACACTTCATGGCAGAAGGCAGCACTGCAAGTCTGCTGCCAGTCCTGCAGAAGGATCAGTGCCAGCACCAGCACCCTCAGAACAGCCTCCTGCACCAACAAAGCCAGCCCCTGGCAGAGACCACAGCTGCACACTGGCACCACACACAGGGTGTTACATGGGCACAGACTGAAATTGCATCTTTGCAGAGCTCAAACTACCTGGTCCCAGGCAAGCCCACTTAGAGAAGCACCCAGATGCTGGGTGACTGGGTAGGGAGGCAAGAGGAAAGGAATCCTTTGGGAGCCAAGGTCAAAATGAGAAGCTCAGCTTCTCTCCTCAGAGCACAGGGCCAGGAGCTGGTGCTGGGTGAAGTCAGTGGTAGGTTTCCATGGTCCAGCAGGTGCCAGATGGCACAGGAAGGAGCCAGGAGAAGGGAGGATGCCCTGAGCTGACAGCTCTTGGAGGCAACTGCTGAAGGTGATCTCTCAGTACCTTTGCCCAGGAGCACTGCCCAGTACCTGGGGGAAGCCAGCAGCAGTGCCCATCCCCAGATGGTGCCCACCAGACCCAGCAAGTGAGCACTCAGATGGGGCTGTGGGAAAGGATCCTGATGGTTGTTCAGCCTGCAGAAGAGGAGGCTCCAGGCAGACCTGAGAGCTGCCTTCCAGCAGCTGAAAGGGGCTACAGGCAGGCTGCAGAGGGACTGTTCCCAAAGGTCTGCAGGGACAGGATGAGGGCAATGGTTTGGAATGAGAGCAGAGCAGATCGAGACTGGATGTGAGGATCAAGTTCTGCACCAGGAGACTGCTGAACACTGCAGCAGGTTGGCCAGGGTGGTGGTTGTGGCCCCATCCCTGGACCTGCTCAAGGTGAGGCTGCTCCCTCTGCTCTAGTGGAGGCCTTGAGTGACCTGTACTAGTGGGAGGGTTGGAACTGGATGATCCTTGAGGTCCCTTCCAACCTTACCATTCTATGATTCTATGATGTTGGTGCCCACCCCTCAGGTATTTACAGATGTTAATAAGGTGATGGAGGCTCAGACATCATCTGTGCTCCACAACCTCCCTGGAGGTGTTCAAGGCCAGGTTGGATGAGGCCTTGAGTGACCTGTTCTAGTGGGAGGTGTTCCTGACTATGGCAGGGGGTTGGAACTGGATGATCCTTGAGGTCCCTTCCAACCTTCCCATTCTATGATTCTATGACCCTGCTGGCTGCAGGGGGCTGGGCTGGATGAGCTTTGGAGGTCCCTTCCAACCCATTCCATGATTCTATGACCTTGAAGGTCCCTTCCAACCCATTCCATGACCTTGAAGGTCCCTTCCAACCCATTCCATGATTCTATGGCTCACAATTTCTGGACAGAACTGATTGTCACAGAATCCCAGAATGTCAGGGATAGGAAAGGACCTCTGGAGATCACCCAGTCCAACCCCTGTGCCAGAGCAGGATCACTCAGGGCAGGTCACACAGGCTCCAAATGTGCATCTTCCCTCCTCCAACTGCACCTCAGTGGAGCACTGTGCATTGTAAAATCCTCCTCCCCTGTGTCTGACAACAGCTTCACCCAAGAGCCTCCAGCACCTTTCAGAAGTTATTGCTGGAAATGCTGAATCTCCTGACAGCAATAAAAGGCAAATATTGCTGTAGCCAAAATAAATGTCTGTTTGGAAGAGGTTTCAAAAGCAGTGGAACATTTGTGTGGGTTTGCAGTCCTGGCCTGAGCAGAACAGCCTGACTGTGCTGAGAGATACCAAGGGGCAGGGCAAACCAATAAAGGGCTCAGAGCTGATTTGTCTGCTTGAAGGAAATGCTCAGCAAGATGAAAGTCTGCATCCTGATTCAGGATCCCCTCCCCAGTCAGTTCCCCACCATGAAATGCAAACCAACAGCCAGGGACAGGCTCCATGCTGCAGCTTTTGATCAGGTTGCTAGAGAGCAAGTTTCTGGTGGCTCAGCAGGTCAGGGAGCTGCAAGCACAGGAAAGCCTTCACGTGGCATCCAAGAAACACAGGCACAGGAGATGGGAGAGCTGAGCAGGGATGTGCACAACTATTCCCAACCCCAGCAGGAGTGGGGGAGGAGGTTGCACTTGCAAGGTTCCACTAAGAGGCTGGGCTGGGTTTAAAGCTGAGCCTTTTGCACTAAGGGGGAGGAAAAAATCATCTATGTCTCAGCAGTGGTCACTTTGGATCTGCTTAAAGAGATCAGAACCAAGTGGTCTGGGTTGTGAGATCCCACCCAGGAGCTCTGACCTCTCAGCCTACCTGTCCCAGCCCAGCTGTGCACTAGAAAGTGAACCTCTCTTGGGCCAGGTCTCTTTGGCTGCACAGGCAGTGTGCAGGAGAGGCTCTGGGGCAGGGAGGGATGGGGCAGAGAGCAGTTCCCTTAGTGAGCTGAAGCCCATCCCCTCTACAAACAGCCCTTTTAGGTATCCCCCTCCCCAAAAAAGGCTTCAAGACACATATTTAAGACCCTGACTCATGTGACTGCAGCTGTCTGCACTAATTTGCTATGAGTTTACAGCAGGATCTGGCCCAGGGACACTGCAGACTCCTTTGGCTCTGAGTCTCAGTCCCCAGACCTGGCAAACCTTTCATTTTTTGTGCCTTTTCCAGAAGGCAAAGTCAGGTGATGAAATAGATCAGGCCAGGCCATCTCTAGAAGGGCAGGGCAGAGGGGGTTGTATTTTAACAGGAACAACAATAATGCTTCTCTGGAGCTGGGAAGGGTATCTAGGAACAGTGGAATGATTGTTGGAGGAGTGAATCTGGTTTTCATTAGAGGGAAGTGATGGGTCCAATTTCTGCTGGGGACTGTTTGCTTGCATCTCTTGTTTGTGTTCAGGGTTGGCAGTTAACCCTTGAAGTGGTGGGTAGCAGAGCCTGGCAGCCCTGTCCCTGGCACCACACAGAACCAGGCTGCTCCAGGTGATGTTTGCAGAGCTGAGGGGACAGGGAAGCTTTTGTCTTGGGTCTCAAGCTGGAATGAATTTAGGAATTGATTATAGAATCCCCAAACCCAGCAGGGTGAGGGCTGGAGGACACCTCTGGAGATCACTTCTCTCTGGAAACATGCAGCTCCTGGTCCCATGTCCTTCACATGCACACCTGGGGCAAAAGGGCTGCCAAGGTTGCAGCTGCAGCAGACTTAGTCTCTGGAGAAGAGAAGGCTGACAGGGGATTTAAGAAATGTCTACAATTCAAGATGTACTCAAGATGAGACCTCATCTTGAGTCCTGCCTTCAGTTTGGGGCTCCTCAGTTGAAGAGGGAGAAGGTCCAGCTGAGGGCTGTGAGGATGCTGAGGGGACTGAGCACTGCCTGGTGAGGAGAGGCTGAGGGACCTGGGGCTGCTTAGTCTGGAGAAGAAAAGGCTAAGAGGGATCTAATAAATGTCTCTAAATATCTGAGAGCTGGAGGTCAGGAGGGGGGGGACAGGCTCTGCTCACTGCTGCCTGGGATAGGACAAGCAGCAATGGATGGAAGCTGCAGCACAGGAGGTTCCAGCTCAACACAAGGGGAACTTCTTTGCTGGAAGGGTCCCAGAGCCCTGGCACAGGCTGCCCAGAGAGGCTGTGGAGTCTCCTTCTCTGGAGCCTTTCCAGGCCTGTCTGGATGTGTTCCTGTGTGCCCTGAGCTGGATTGTCTGGTCCTGCTCTGGCAGGGGGGTTGGACTGGATGAGCTCTTTGGGTCCCTTCCAACCCCTGACATCCTGTGAGCCTGTGACACCAGCCAGAGCTGCCCTGTGGATCTCAGTGGCAGTTCTCAGGACTCATCCTCTGGCTGGCACCCTCTGTGAGGCAGAGGGAGCTGCATTGCTCTGGGTGCTCCTCACAGACAGCAGCACAGCCTCTGGCAGGAGGAATTCACAGTCAAAGCTCCTCGTTGTGTGGGGAATGCACTGCACACCCACACAGCATCTCACTGCCGTGCTGGAGCAGGGACATGTGGATGAGGTCCAGGCAGAAAGAAAGAGAGAACAAGGCTCTGGGGGCTGGCACAGACTGCAGCTGCACAGCTTGAGAGGCCCAGCAGAAGCCTGCAGGGCTGTGCTGTGCCTAAGCATCCCAGTCAGACACAGCACCCAACAGTGCCCAAGCTTTGCCGATGAGGTTGGATTCACCTCCAGCTTCCAGGGATGGAAACACAAAGCAGGATGAAACACAATGAGACCTGCAGGGCTCTCCTCTTTCCTCAGCAAGCCCCAACCCTGANTGCAGTACTCCAGGTGAGGTCTCACCAGTGCAGAGCAGAGGGGCAGGATCACTTCCCTCACCCTACTGCCCACACTGCTTTTGCTGCAGCCCAGGCTCTGGTTGCTCTCTGGGCTGCCAGAGCACACTGACAGCTCAGATGAGCTTCTCAGCCAGCAGCACCCCCAAGTCCCTCTCCTCAGGGCTGCTCTCAAGCCACTCACTGTCCAGCCTATACTGGGAGACCACTCACAGACCAGGTTTTCACTATCAACAACCTAGTTCAAGGACCACCTCCACCCATCATGAACAGATTTGTCTCATTGCTCTGCCCTGGGCTTGTCACTCCTGCCCATGACAAACAGAGGAGCTCTCCAAGCCCTCTAACCTCACCATCACCACATCCTCAGAGCACAAATCTTCACAAATAAATAAGAGGGGAAAATTACCCTGTCAAGAGGCTTCTTGGCTAGATGGATCCAAAGATACTGTTAGTCAGCCACTAAACTAATACATGCAGAACCTCAGGAAGGTTAAAAGAAGCTGTCAGCACCTCCTGCTAAAATTTTTTGCTGCTCTCCTGCTGCAGTCAGTTTGCATTTCACTGCTGCTTCAGAAGTTGTTATCATGGAAGGAAAATCCTCTTCCTCCTTTTATTGAAATCTCCCTTCCTGGAGGTGTTCAAGGCCAGGTTGGGACAGGACCTTGAGCAACCTGGGCTGGTGGGAGGTGTCCCTGCCCAGAGCAGGGGGTTGGAGCTGGATGAGCTTTAAGGTCCCTTCCAACCCAACCCATTCTAGGATTCTAAGATGAATCTCCTTAGATCTCCCTCCTTGTATTGAAGTCTTGTACACATTTGCCACACAAGAGCACCAGAACTACTTAGAGCTGCATTTCAGTATCTGAAGGGGACCTACATGAAGGCTGGGGAGGGACTGTTCAGAAGGGCCTGTGGGGATAGGAGGAAGAGTAATGGTTTGGAACTGGAGCAGGGCAGAGTTAGGTTGGGCAGCAGAAGGAAGTTCTGCAGAGTGGGGGTGGGGGTACACTGGCACAGGCTGCCCAGGGAGGTGGTTGAAGCTCCATCCCTGGAGACATTCAAGGTCAGACTTGCTGTGGCCCTGTGCAGCCTGCTCTAGTTGGAAGTGTCCCTGCTGCCTGCAGAGGGTTGGACAAGATGCCCTTGGAGGGTCCCTTCCAACCCAAGCCAAGCTGTGACTGTGACTGCAGCAGCACAAGAGGCTTTGCACAGAGCCACAGAACATTAGGGGTTGGAAGGGACCTCAAAAGCTCATTGAGGTGTCCCTGCTGCCTGCAGAGGGTTGGACAAGATGCCCTTGGAGGGTCCCTTCCATCCCAGGCCAGGCTGTGACTGTGACTGCAGCACTGCAGTGACTGAGGCTTTGCACAGAGCCACAGAACGTTAGGGGTTGGAAGGGACCTCAAAAGCTCATTGAGTCCAACCCCCTGCCAGAGCAGCATCACTTAGGGCAGGTCACACAGGAACACAGCCCTGGTGTCCATGCCCTCAGCCCTCTCCCAGCTAATGCCCACCACAACCACAGCAGTCAGGCCAGGAAATATCCATTGCAGCACATCCAAAGCTCCACTGCCCCCTCCCTGCCCTTCACCAACCCAGCTCAGAGCCCTCCAAGCAATATTGGATGCCTTTATTTTTCTGTTCAGATAATTCCTTGAATTACTCCAAAGACCTTTTGCTGCACTCCAGACATTTATTATAAACTGGTTGTCTTAAGCCAAAACCATTAATTGCATCTTTTAGAGAGGGGAGAGGGAAGAGGAAAAAAAAAATAAAGAACCCCAAGCACATTTAGTAATGTATTCATTAAGTGCCTGATTGACACAGCCAGGGGCAGGGCTTTGAATTCAGGCTGGAGAGGAGGACAGAGTGCTGGGAGGTTCCAGCTTTCAGCTCCAGCAATCTCACCTCTCTGTGGTTTATCTCTGCAAGTCTGGTAATTTATCCTCCTCGTGGCAAGGCAAAGAAAGGGAACTTGGCAGAGGGGGCAAGACAAAAGCAGATGTTTTTGTAGCTGCTAAGTGCTAAGGCTCCTGAAAGATAATTTTGGTGGGTTGTATTTTTTTTTTGTTTTTTTTTTTGGTTGCAAAAGGTTTCTAAACAGCCCCTGTCAGCCAAGTTGTATTTTGTGATTTCAAAGTGACTGTGGGAGTCTAATCCAGTTCAAACCCTTTGTAAACCTTAATGGAAATGTTCATACACAAAGGACAGGGAAATGTTGAGCTGCTGGTAGGGACCAAGGAAATCTAAATCTCATTTGCACTCCCAATCAGTGCCACAAGCACAGCACTGCCTGGTGTGTCACTGCTTTCTCCTGCACTCCCAGCTGGGGTTATCTATTTTACAGCAAACTACAGCTCTGCACACAGCTACATGTCCCTGTGCAGATCCAAACACAGCTTTAATTAACAGAAAAGGAGGATTTTTTTTTTTTTCCCCCCCAAAGGATAAAATTGGTGATGGTGCAGTGCTCAGAGTGGGTGTGAGTGGGGAGTAAATACAAAGATGGTCCCAGCAGAGCTGGAGGAGGCTTCACCTGGCACACTTAGGGAAGGTGACAAACAGCCTCACGTGTGAGACTCCAACCTTGAGTGCTGCATCCAGCTCTGGTGTCTCCATCACAAGGACACAGATGTGCTGGTGTGAGGCCAGAGGAGGCCACAAAGATGAGCCAAGGGTTGGAGCAGCTCTGCTGTGAGCACAGGCTGAGGGAGCTGGGGGTGTGCAGCCTGGAGAAGAAAAGACTCCAGGGAACCTTAGAGCTGCCTGCCAGTGCCTGAAGGGATCCTGCAGGAAGGCTGCAGAGGAACTTTTCTTGAGGGTGCCTAGAGACAGGCCAAGGGGGAATGGTTTGGAGCTGAGGCAGAGCAGGGTTAGACTGGAGCTGAGGAAGAAGTTCTCCAGTACCAGGGTGGTGAGACTCTGGAACAGGCTGCCCAGGGAAGTTGTGGCTGCCTCCTGCCTGGGGGTGTTCAAGGCCAGGCTGGATGTGGCCTTGAGCAGCCAAGTCTAGCTGAGAGGTGTCCCTGACCATGATGATCTCTGAGGTCCCTTCCAACCTGAGCCATTCTGTGTTTCTATAGTACAGCCATGGACTCCTGTAGCAGGTGTGCAAAGCACTGCACTCCACAGGAGGGAGGAGAACTGATTCCGTCCAGGACAAAAAAAAGGACATGGTGCCCATGCCAGAGCTGCCCTGGCACCCAGACACCCACAGAGAGGGCACTGCGCTGCTCAGGGCTGTGCTGTGCCAGCAACACAAAGCCATGCCCTGAACAGCAGCTGAGAAACACCAGAGGGAATCCCAGGAAAGAAAAGGGAGTGCTCAATGCTCCAACAGAACCAAATGCTCAGAGGCCTGATGCTGCACAANCCCCCCCAAAGGATAAAATTGGTGATGGTGCAGTGCTCAGAGTGGGTGTGAGTGGGGAGTAAATACAAAGATGGTCCCAGCAGAGCTGGAGGAGGCTTCACCTGGCACACTTAGGGAAGGTGACAAACAGCCTCACGTGTGAGACTCCAACCTTGAGTGCTGCATCCAGCTCTGGTGTCTCCATCACAAGGACACAGATGTGCTGGTGTGAGGCCAGAAGAGGCCACAAAGATGATCCCAGGGCTGAGCAGCTCTGCTGTGAGCACAGGCTGAGGGAGCTGGGGGTGTGCAGCCTGGAGAAGAAAAGACTCCAGGGAACCTTAGAGCTGCCTGCCAGTGCCTGAAGGGATCCTGCAGGAAGGCTGCAGAGGAACTTTTCTTGAGGGTGCCTAGAGACAGGCCAAGGGGGAATGGTTTGGAGCTGAGGCAGAGCAGGGTTAGACTGGAGCTGAGGAAGAAGTTCTCCAGTACCAGGGTGGTGAGACTCTGGAACAGGCTGCCCAGGGAAGTTGTGGCTGCCTCCTGCCTGGGGGTGTTCAAGGCCAGGCTGGATGTGGCCTTGAGCAGCCAAGTCTAGCTGAGAGGTGTCCCTGACCATGATGATCTCTGAGGTCCCTTCCAACCTGAGCCATTCTGTGTTTCTATAGTACAGCCATGGACTCCTGTAGCAGGTGTGCAAAGCACTGCACTCCACAGGAGGGAGGAGAACTGATTCCGTCCAGGACAAAAAAAAGGACATGGTGCCCATGCCAGAGCTGCCCTGGCACCCAGACACCCACAGAGAGGGCACTGCGCTGCTCAGGGCTGTGCTGTGCCAGCAACACAAAGCCATGCCCTGAACAGCAGCTGAGAAACACCAGAGGGAATCCCAGGAAAGAAAAGGGAGTGCTCAATGCTCCAACAGAACCAAATGCTCAGAGGCCTGATGCTGCACAATGAGGCTGCTGACAGGCAGGCAGGCAGGCAGAGATACAGACAGGCAGGCAGACAGAGAGACAGGCAGGCAGAGAGACAGGCAGGCAGACAGACAGAGAGACAGACAGGCAGAGAGACAGACAGGCAGACAGACAGAGAGACAGGCAGGCAGGCAGACAGAGAGGCAGGCAGGCAGAGATACAGACAGACAGGCAGACAGAGAGACAGACAGACAGAGAGACAGGCAGGCAGGCAGACAGAGAG
>WBNM01021508.1:214307-290587 GCA_013399055.1 Ramphastos sulfuratus | reverse complement strand
TTTGAATACTTATTCTTAAATATGAACTACTCAGTGAAGTAGACATCACCATTGTTTCATTTTTACAGCCTATAGTATAGTTTTCTCTAAAATATTCCAATTAGCCTCAAACCAGCACATGTGCTTTGATTTTAAGTAGTTATGTAAGCGGTGTTGTAGCTACAGTGTAGGAAAAAGAAAAGGTTTTGTAGCTGCCAGAGGCTTTTCTAGGTTAGGTGCTTGTGAAAGTGCAATAAATCTTTTCCATTTTGAACTCAATCATTTCTGGGTATCTCTTTCCTGTACAACTCTAAATAGTACTCTTGCTTCTTATGCTGAAAAACTTTACTATTTCAGAGTCATAAAAATGTCAAACCTCATTTGGGATCTGCTCACCAGAGTAAAAGGGACTGCATGGCCTACAACTTTACTCTTTTTCTAGAGCTGTTTTGTTCCCACTTGCTCTCCTTGAATGCCAACAATAGCTCAGGGAGTCAGGAGGGGCTGTATGCTACCTGTTCTCTCCCAGGTAGGTTTTAAACTGCTTTTTTTTCCAAGGGATGGTCCAATGTACCTGTAAAATAACTGTTGTAGGCTCAGACATTATTTTAGTAAGATGAAACAAATAAGATCTTCAAATGGCTCAGGAGTAAGATACGTGGAAGTTATAACACAGAAGTTTCTCTGATGACAAAGAGTATATATTAGACACATTTTAAAGACCTTGATGTGCTTGTTCTATATTGCTGTGTTGTAATGATCTGCTAGTACTACGTAATCAGTCTGCACTGATGAAGGTTTACTAACAGTGCAAAATTAAGGCCATTGGAAATGCTGATTACAAATTCTACCACATCATAAATTCTGAAGAGTGTAATAGTATCATTCATGTGATTTACTTACTGAAGAATCCACCAAAATTAATTTAATCACACAAGTTTTAATTATCTCAATAGGATATGAGAATATAATTGAGTAGAGCATGAGCATGTACATCAGTGCTTTGCTGGATAGATCACTTCTAATAGAGATGGAGATCCTGAGGAAAAAGCCCCCCCTTAAGAGCTTGCAGAAAGGCCTGGGGAAATCCTGATTACTTTTCTTTGGGTTTTGGGGGTTTTTTATTTGTTCGAGTTAGATGTTTGTCATGGTAGGCCTAAACAGGCCAAGTTAGGCTTGTGCATGTCCTGGCTTACCCAGGCATGTTTTTCTGCTCTCCCTCCTTCTGTTTTGGGGAGAGCAACCGCGGGAAAAGGGACAAAGAACCTGGCGCCACTAAGTCTGGGGTCAGCCCAGCAACTGCGGTAAACAGGGTGCACACAGTTGCCTTATACAAGGCCCGTGATCTGCCCAAAAAAGGGTAAAGCAAACCTATGGCTTCACCCAATATGGCCAAATCTTGGCTAACTGCCATTTGATTGGCTATCTCATGTCCAAAGGCCCATTGATCTTCGGGCTGTGTTGAATAAAGGAGCAGGGAACACAGGGTGCGTGCCTTTCACCATTACAAGGTGTATCTGCTTGCATCCGTGCCTGCTGCCTCCATGCATTCGGCCTGCACAGTCAGCATGATACCGTGCCAGGACTGCACACCGAGACAAGACGTCCTGCCTGCATATGAGAGCCTGCTGCCAAAGAAAGCCAGGACCAGGTCAGAGATCGTCTCTGTCCTTTTTCCAGTGCTCAGGAGCCTCAGGCTCTAAAACCTGAAGACGGCTACCGACAGCAACCCCACAACGAGCCTTGGGTACTGTCAGACAATACCTCTTACGAGTAAATACCAAAGCCTCTTGTAATTATTAACCGCCTTCCGCCATAAGTGAAAGTTGCTCCTTGTGTCCATCTAGTGAGCAAGCGGCGTAACTGGCTGCTAGCAGTATACTGACCGTAAAATCTCTCTCTTCCAGTTTAATTCGAGTTTGGTTAATGTATATATTTAATAGATTTCCAGGTCCTGTTATAACCTGTATATAGTTTCCATAACGTTGCAAAGAGCCTGTTATTATTATTATTAAATGGTGGTCGGGGTGGTGCGAGTTCCGAATATAGTTTATTAATATTAAATATATTAATATTTTTGAAATATCGTCTCACAGTAGTTAATTACCCCTTCTGCGGCAATGTTAAATTGGCATGAATTAATTGCTTCAGTAATCCTGCTTCAGTGATCCTAAGTAAAAACATGCTGCCCCAAGATTTAAAAATAAAACTGAAATGTTCAATTTGTATTGTTGCATGTCTATTTGGGCAAACTGTGGCCCATACACAGTTGGGGGGTTTATTTTTTTTATTTCCTACCCAGTACAATTGTTTAAAAGAAACAGAGACTGAGAAGGTATGCATTGCCTGCCTCCAGAATTTAAATATATACCTCAATTAGTTTAATTTCTTATTTAGACATTCTATTGAATGATGTTTTAAGTTCCATTGCTGTGAATGTTCATGTAGTAGCCAAATTTTCAGTTGGTATGTTTGTGTAGATTTGTATTGAAGTTGCTGAAAAGTTTCGCTGCCTCAGGAATTTGTCTAATTAATAGAAAATTAATGCTTTATAAAGTTGCTGTTTCTATTTTGGCAGCCAGCACATAAACAAATAGTGTGTTTTAAGGCCTAAAGGTAAGTTACTTGGCAATTGCTGACTTTAAAAACAATACTTGCTTTAAAATGCTTCTTACTTAATTGGGGAAGTCTAAGGAAACGTGGGGTTGGGCAATTTAGTAGTGCATATTTGAAGTGGAACCTTTTAAATAGTCATCATATAGCTTCAAATTAAACAAAAAAAAGTTGAGGAACAATTTGCATAAGGTGAACCAAAATGTGAAACAGCTGTTTTGTATTTCCTCCTCCAGAAGTGGTTGTTGAATCAGTTCAAGCAGTCCCATGGTAAGATGATGTTTTGCAGCTGATCTATTACATGCCTTTTTAAACAATTAGAGCTTGATAATGCAATCATTTGTCACCCAATTAATTTTGAAAGACTGGAAATACATGGATGAACTCTTCAACCTGTGGTTCACTTGGTTATTCAGATCAAAATACAAAAGTATTATTAACAATGAGTAAACTGCTTCATAGGAACTCAGCAACTTCATATTCTGTGACTTGTAATTTGATTTTAAAATCTTTTTTATTGTTACTATATATTAACATAGATAGATAAATGTAACATGGTTTTGGTTGGTGTAGAAACTGTAAACTCATTACAATTGGGGAACAGTAGTTGGGGGGAAAAAAATATGTCTCTCCAGGGCTGATTCTGTGCACCAACACCAACAGAAACTTTATCAAGGGCATTAATGGGTGCAAGTTTCTCCCCTGTATTATCCTCACAGTTTGAAAACCTCAAGCACAGAAACTAAAGTTCTTATAAGACTAAGAGAAAGGTATAAGCATGCCAAAGTAAACTAAACGCTATGCTTCTTTTTATATTTCTAATCTCAAAGTCATGATACTATTTCAGTGCATCAGAATGATGCTTCATAACAAGATTCAGCTCTTCTCAGGGAGGGGGCAATATTAAGGCAGTTTCTGCATGCAAAGTGTACTGAGACCTAGTTTCTAGAACTTCTATGCTGAACTTTTACACACTGCAACTGCTGACTCAGATTTTGTATTCTTGAAAAGTAGTGTATGTATTTTGGAATAATATGTTCCGATATAATTTTGGAGGTCATCTGGTCTAATGCCCTACTTAAACCAGCAATATTATGCTGCTCAGGGTTTCATCCAGTGGAGAATCAAGTGTCTCCAAGGATGGAGATTTCACAGCCTCACTGAGCAGCTTATTTTACGGTGTTTTACTGCCCTCATAATGAAACAGTGTGGTTTTTTTCTCCTAATATCTAACTTAAAAATATAAAAAGCAGGAATATGTGTCGTCTTGCTTCAGATAGGTGAAAAATACTATGTTTTCAGACTGCTTGGTCTGTGACTGGTCTTTAGAAGTTGCATTGATGAGTTTATCAATGCAACTGGCAGCTTATTTGTACAAATGTAAACTTGGGATAATGCTAAGGACTTCAAGGGCATACATCTAAAATGATTCTTGTGTAATGCTAACCAGAAATGTGATTTTTTTTTTTTTCCTGATACATCTTACAGGAAAGATGTTTCT
This sequence comes from Ramphastos sulfuratus, assembly GCA_013399055.1. Classification (NCBI taxonomy): domain Eukaryota; kingdom Metazoa; phylum Chordata; class Aves; order Piciformes; family Ramphastidae; genus Ramphastos; species Ramphastos sulfuratus. The sequence continues at coordinate 286,494 of WBNM01021508.1, read as the reverse complement.
TTCTGCAAAGAATGAGTCACAATTCTGTGTATGTATATGCATAATTAATTAAAAAGTAGGGACAGTTAGCTTTAGAAGCTGCAATAAAAAGAAGTTAATCTTAGTAATCGAAGTCTGATAGAGGAAGATTGTGTATGCTAGGATAACACATTCCAGCATAAAGTGGCTATTTCATTACCTCTGTATTTTTCATTACTTTTGAGATTGTTTACTCAGTCAAGAAACTTCTGTATCCTTAAGACTACAGACCTAGTGTTGTTTATTACATTTGTATGGCTTTCCAGATGACTCCAGAATTGAAAAACTTTAGATTAGAAGCGGAATTTCTATTTATTTAGCCCTAAATAGGCACAGTCAGCAGGGATCATTTCTAAACTCCAAGGGGGCCCCAAGGCAAAGTTTTTTTACACAGTTATATATACAGGAGTTTTCACAGAGTCACACCTAACTGATACAATTATTCTTCCAACCTATTACATTTCATGTTGTCTGACTCATCCAAGTGTTTGCACACCTGTCCAGACACTGTGGGGCGCCTTTCCCATCTAATGTCAGAATAAACATTCTCTAGCTGTTAGTGTTCAATTGCAAGTATTAATTTTACAATATATCAAAGAAAGAAGAAGAGTCAGATATCTTGCAAATTTAGAAATAGTCTTTTAACCTCAAAACAAGTAGAATGGACTAGGTGATCTCCAAACTTCTGTCTGTGTCATATCAACTAGCTTAATCCAAAGCACCAGCGAAGACCTTAAACTAATCTGACTCACCCTGCATGGAAGTAGAAGACTCGAGAAAACTTAATCTTGAGCAGGAAACATCCAGTAGAGAATATGTAATAATCAGCAAAGGGAAAAAGACATCTGGTGATGCTGTTACCTGTGATCAAGGCAATTTAATTGTGCCAAAATGCTAGCCACATTTGTAATGAAATGAGTATTAGGCTGAAGGATATTAAGGCAAATATGTCCCCCTGAATTCTGTAATATGAGGAAAGCAATGAGAATAATTACGAAGACCATCCTTGGATACTCACAGGCCTGGTTTAGATCTGTGTTTTCTTCTCTTACTGACTTCAGCTTATATCACTTATTCATGATCAAGACTTCCTAGTACTTCATCAATTAGGATATAGGATACCTGGGGCAGGAGGTAGAAAGGGGAAATGTTCTATTCGCTTGCTGCCGTGTAGCTGCAGGAAACAGGAATGACAAAGAAGCTTAAACAATGACTTGACTGATCTGAGTGTTCTCCCATAAACTAATGACTTTTCTGGTGACCAGCTGTGCTGGCTGTGTTGAGCCTGTTCCAAGTGCAAAGTGGGCACAGCACATTTCAGGATACAAGCCGACTTTATATCTTGAACTCTGCAGTCTGCTGCACAACCATTACAGGTATTTCTTCCCTTACTAGAAAGGATAATTAGTATTTAATGATTTAACTGAAAATAGGTGAAACTGATTGCCCTAGTTGCTTCTTTTTAACTTCTTTTTAATATAAAAGACAGTTTAGTGATGAATGATCATGCGTATTTTTATGGCAGAAGCAGCACAGAAACTTGCCAGTGGGGAGAGTGAAGATGATGAAGAAACAAGTGATGAAATCAGTGACAGCGACGGAGAGTAGTAGCTGTTCAAATAGCAACGATGAAGAAAATGAGGGAAGTTCTGATAATCCCAAGAAAAATTAATTTGAAGATTCTACAGTTTTTCAGTTGGTAATTTTTATTCTCCAATAGGCACATTGAAGTATACAGTATAGTCATTATTTTCCTCACAAATTTCAGTAGTCTTCTCTAACACTGATATCAGGTATTAGAATGTTTGTCATCCTTGTAACATTTTCAAACCTGTACCTGCAAGAGTTACCTTGTTCTGTAAATTGGTGACATGTTGAAGTTTTATGTATGCAGAAGTAACTGATAAAATATTTTCTCCTTGGAGCAGCAAGTCACATGGAAACTGTCACAGGGATTGTCAGTTGAGCAAAACATAGTACTTCAGCCTGGTGAGGGGCCTGGAGCACAGCCCTGTGAGGAGAGGCTGAGGGAGCTGGGCTTGTTTACACTGGAGGAGGCTCGGGGGTGACCTCGTTGCCATCTACAACTATCTGAAGAGAGGTTGTAGCCAGGTGGGGGTTGGTCTCTTCTCCCAGGCAACCATCCACAGAACAGGAGAACCCAGTCTCAAGTTGCGCCAGGGGCGGTATAGGTTGGATATTAGGAGGAAGCTCTTCACAGAGTGATTTGCCATTGGAATGGGCTGCCCAGGGAAGTGGTGGAGTTGCTGGAGGGGTTCAAGAAAAGACTGGATGGGGCATTTAGTGCCATGGTCTAGTTGATTGGATAGGGCTGAGTGGTAGATTGGATGATCTTGGAGGTATCTTCCAGCCTGGCTGATTCTATGATTCTAAGAGTATTAAGAGCTGTACCACTCAAACAAGGAAAAACAAATCTTCCAGTGTGATTATATGAAGCTCCCTATTCTGTAGAATGGTTATGTTGTTTTTGAGTGACAAAAAAAGATACCCTAAAATAAAAACAGTACTTGCTGAAAATTATTATTTTTATAGCCTTGATAGTAACGAAATAGTTGTTAAGAATATTTGCACTGAAATCTTTGTTAGAATGTATACCTTCGGTGAAACTCTTGTATGTATTTGGAGATAAACAGTATAGCACTGCTGAATAAGTGCCAGTTGTAAATCTATAACAACTGATGAAATTGTGACTTGTACCAACTTTAGTATTCATTTATTGTTAACATTTATAAAAATTACAGAGAGATGAACTACAGTAGAGATGGTAACTGTCACTGTGGTGTGAAATACTCATATTCACCTGGGGAAGTTTGAGTTCATACTCCTAGTGGATTCGATCTGCATAAAAAGATTATATGATTGAGACTCTTGAGTAAATTTACTGCAGATATTCAGCTGTTTCTCTGGCCACAAATGTGCTGTAGAAAGAGCAGAAATTTAGTTTCTAGAAATTGATAAAAGGTGAGTAAACCAGCCGTGTTCCAGAGAGAAGTAAACGTCTCACTTCTCCCTTCTCACTTAAACTGAAAAGAATGAGAATTATTAACCTCTTTGAGGTTGTGATTCCTGAATTACTAATATTAATTTTAATGTCCACATAACTTAGTTTCTATTTATTTCTTTTTTTTTTATTAATAGAACATTTTTTCTTTAGTTAAGAGAAGAACTTTCTCAAGACCTAAATTAATTCATATTCACATGTTTTAAAATGACAGGGAAAATTCTACTTTAGAACTCTGATTTTTCTGAACTGGCATTAAAACTTAAAAATTATTCAGATATGCTAAAATCCCTTTTAGTATAGTATCTCAAAAATAGATCGGAGGTATAAACTCAAGATGCTTTACATTTTGTACTTGTATCTTCTGCTGTTTTTAATACAGACATCTATGTAGTATGCCTGCCATATGTATTACCTCCAATCAGTTGGTGTCCACATGGTGAGGACTAAGTGAACCATGTTACAATGCTGAAAGAAGTAGGTAATAAGTTAAGCGCTTTCAAGAGTTCAGATAAAACTGGCTGGCATGCCCGTAAAAAGATATGCATCTAACAGTTGACAGTGCAACTCTCTTGCTTTAAAATTATGAAAATATACTGTAATTAAGCCATATTACTTCAGGTAAGGTTTGTACACAACTCCCAATGTATTTGCAGTTTGTTTTTTTTTTTTTTAAATAGAAAGAATTTAATTGTACAAAACCTTAAGTTATATGAGGATGGAGAATTGGACTGACTAATCACATTCAGTAAAGCCACCTAATGAAAACCAAACATGCTGCTCTGGAGTAAGCACAAGAAAAGAAGCAATAAACAGATTTTATTAAACACATGAGTACATTAAAGTTTAGTATTGCTTTTCATTACAAAAATTCTAAGACCTGATATTAATCTTAAGACCATATAGTAGCTATTCCATGCTGTAACATTAAGGGTATTTTTTTCCTTTTACTTCAGTATAAGAAAAAAAACTGTTTACCAATGGTGCGTCTACATGTTGAATAAATGTTTTGTGTGATCTTTCTCTTAGAAAAAATAAATGCTCACATAATAATGAGATTATCTATGTTTTTATGTCTCATAAGTAACTGGCTAATCTTCTCATGCTTAGGTAGCTGTGCCTATATAAGAAAACTTACGTTGATTTCTTATTGCCTTTGGCTGCTGATACGTTGTGTTATTTTTCTTTCACTATTTCCTGATGCAGATCTGAGTAAATACAAGAGAGATGCATATCAAATACTTGTTGCTCTTAACAAGGGTTAGATTTGTGGTGTCTGTTTAACTCTAGGAACATGAAACTATGAATTTTGAGATAATTTATTTCACTTGAAGGGGTCTTCCTGTGTTGCAGAGGTGCCCTTGCAGTTCTCCAGTACTTCATCTTCAAATAACGTACAATGTTTCTGTATCTTGCTGGCTTCTAATGCCACTCCGGGAGTCACTGTCATTGCCACCATATTCTCTTTCTTCATGTTTCTTCTAGAGAGTTACTGCAAAGTGAAAGAGAAGGATAACTGTGGGTCTCTTTTTTTTTAAATTACTTTCAAAATGGGCCTATCATGCTTTTACAGTCCCATGCTCATGAAAAAGATGAGGTATATGTTGCAATACTCCAGTAAGTGGCTCTCTGGGAACGGGGAGTGCTTAAAGTACTCTGAAGTTCAAATGATTGCCATAGATATTTTGTCATTACCTTCATACAGTGTCCATAAATGAGATTAGGAGAAACTCACATACTCTTGTAGAAGAATTTGACACAAAAACAAGCAAAGACAAATGGACTAATAGGAGGGTCTATGAAGGACATTGAAATTTTACTTAAACTAATTCTGTCCTGTTAATCAAAATTACAAACCTGTAGAGAAGATCAACCTAGTGATTCTGATAATGATAGAAGTTATTTTGAGTAACTAAAACTGAACATGGAAAGCATAGGAAAGGGATTTTTACTTCTTCAGCTGAAGCCACTGAAGGCTTTTAATGATGCTTTTCAGGGCTTCTCAGTACTGTCTGAGAGTCAGACTTCTGCTAAAAACAATTTAAGGAAAATAATTAAGTATCTTGGATTTAATTTCTTATGTCTAATGATACAAAATATATTTATAACTGTAAAACTAATTTTCACTCTGTGGAATTTTTTTTTTAAACCACATTAGTAAACACTTGTTTCTTGATCCTTTGAAAGGTCGAAATTGGTCAAATTAATTTCTGATAGGATTTTGGGGTTTTGTGGGGTTTGTGGATTTTTTTTTTTAATTTGCCTTTTCAAACTGGCTGCTGACCAACAAATATTTTAAAGTAGCAGAACAATCTGTAAATCCATTACTTGAACAAGAACTTCATTAAACTCTTGGCAGTCATCCTTCATTCACAATAAATATAATATTTTTCTTGACATTAAAAAAAACCAAAGCAGTCATACTGGTCTTGCTTACTGCAGACTGCAATCTGTTGCAGTGAATCATAGCCTGCCTCTAGCAAGCAATAGACATGTTAATATCTGAAGTCATTGAGGACTAACATCAACACCAATACACAAGCCAGATTCTGTGTCTAGCAATTCGCATACTGGAGGGGGAAATTCTGGACTTTTTACATCCTAGAAAACCTAGGAGCTGGCCCTTTTTGCAGTATTCAGTTCCCTAAAACCTTTATATAGTATTTTCTCTGAAGGACTACATCTAACTTTAAACTTTTCTGTATGGCATGAATAACGTGAGCTAGGATATCCGGCAAATCTTGCAAAATTTTTGCTAGCTCACCATACCTTTACTGTAGTGTAGTTTAGACTTCTGTTGAAAGAGATCATCAACCTCTGAAGAAAAAGATGTCCTGTATAAGATGCTGAGGAGTGAAGTCCCAGATTGGTGCTTTCTCATTGTAGCCAGAGGAGTGCAAGTCACCCGTTACCTCTGTTCTGTGGAGAACAAGGCTGTCAGAAACCAGAGCACTGTCCATTGTACTCACTTGAACCCCTTCCCAGACACTTCCTTTAAACTTTGTAAATACTAAGTATCTCTTAAGAACATGAACTTAGCTATTCAGAGCAGTGTTGCTTTTTATTTGAGTTGCATAAGCTTTAAAAAACTGTTACGGCTATATATGAACTGCTAAAGATGACGTAGCTAAGTTATGTCTCTTGTTCTAGTACTGAGTTGCTAACAGGTCCCCAAATAAAAGCAGCTCTTCTTTTTCCTGTGGTCATCTTCTTCTGGTGCAGCTATCAAAATGCCAGGAAGAGGAGTCAAGAGTGTGAGGTAAATGTTGGGCTTGCAGAGAGTTTTGAAGGACCAAATTAGAGGAAAAGAATTTACTACATAAATAGATCTAAATATGTTTCTGTAACACAACAACTGTAATCTGATTTTTTGCCTGGGACCTAAGGTCTTCAGTTTGAGTCACCCATCTCTTGATCTGGGTGAAGTGTTTTTTTTTCCTTAAAACTGCCCCTCTATGCTCTCATGATCTTCCGAACTAACACTAAAAAAAGAGGCATGTGTAGCAGCTCATGTGCTCCTCCATAACCTCAGAATAGAAATCTGTTTATTGAGGGTGACAATTAAATCTGGTCAGACTATGGAATATCAACTAGAGAGAAAGAAGTTGTTTTTTTTTTCTTGCTGGACTGTCTGAATTTTTTGGTGGACAAATGCTATATCTCACTCTTCAGAGTACAGTGTAACAATTCTCCCATTTTGTAGCTCTTCATACCATCCTGCTTATGTGTCTATGCTGTGTTTGCACCTTTTTATAAAATGTAGAATGATTTTCTGCTTAAACCGCTTTCATTTCAGTCAGGTGCACTTAACCTCCATTTTGGAAAAGGGTGGGTTTTTTTGGTGTTTGCATTTTTTTTAGCTTTCTGTAATATTATAGCTAAGAAGAAACCAGAATGGTGAAGGATTTCAAATACGGTGCTGCAGAAGGCTTACTATTTCACTGGTTTGTCAGTTCACCTTGAATAGTCATCAGTACTAATCAAAGCAAAATCGAACTTACCCACCAGAGGGAAAAGAAACAGCAACAACAAAACCACAACACACAGATGCAAAACCAAAAACCTAGTTAAGCTCACAACTGTAATGATCCTAAAGACAGTTGAGACTTACGAAAGCCCATACCTGAGATGGGACTATTGAGAAATATTTTTAAGAGCAGCAGAAAAGCCCAAATTTCTTTTTTCATGAGAATTGTTTATGAAATACACTTAAATCATGTATTAAAAGATCCCTGAGTTCAGCTCTCCAAATTCATTCTGAGGTTGGAGAACCAAACCACATTATCTACTGAGACAGCGCTACTGAAATTACTAAATATTCTCATTGTAAACTGATGCCTTCCTATGGGATAAAACTGTAATTCCATGAGACATTTAATAATTATTATAACAGCATGTCACAAGAGCAAAATCTAGGCATTAGTTGTCATGACTCTCTAGGGCTAGTGAGGTAGGTGGGAAATAAGTCTTGTTTCAAACACAGGGTAAACAATTGCAATTCCCTAAAACTGGTAGAGCATGAACTTATTAGGTGTGTTACCACTTCTTTTGTTTTGTCACTCTACAGTTACAGTTCCCCAACTTTAATTTTATTGGATCCATCTAGATGAATAAGGTTTTCTGCAGGGTTTTATTTTGTTATAGTTTAGAAGCAAGGGGGTTCTTTGCTTAATTCCATGTATTGTTTGGGATATTGATAATTTGGATTTGTTGCTGCTATTGTTTCAGGATGTGAGTTGTTCTTTGGTTGTTTATCAGATGAAGCAGATCAAAATGGACACCAAGATGTGCTAGTGTGGATCAGGAAGAGGACTTCTTGAAAGATGAAGCCACAAAGTAAGTAAAACAGTGTGCCTCAGTTTAGTCTTTTCTAAATGCCCTTCATTACAGTAGTGATGAATGTTCTATCTGGAAGCTTATCTTGAGATGTCTTTGAAATTCAAGTGGTGGACGTGATCCTTAAATATGGGGCAATTGGGTACATCAGTGACTGACTGATTATAAATGCCAAAGCAAACTTATCACTTGTCATCAACACATTTTTATCAAGTGCCATAAACCAGCAGAAGCTATCTGTAGAATAGGAGCATAAATACATAGTCTTCACTAGGTTTCAATTTCTAAAATTTTCTAGACAGGGCCAAATAAGGAAAGCAATAGTTTTAGTTTCTTTTCTTGGGATGTTATTTTGTTGTTGTTGTATAGTAATTTATATCTCTATTTTCAACACTGCAGGTAATACCAGGAAAGTTCTGAAATACTTTGTTTTGAATGGTTCTCCAGTTTTTCTTTGGCAAGTATTAAGGAAATTTATCATTTCGATTACTCCATTCTATCAAACATACAGGTAAACAAAACACAACTGTGTGCCAGAAATGGTGAGAAAAGAAACAGGTACTGATGCAACAAATATGTTTTGGAATAATATACTGGCTTACAAACTATTATAAATTTGTGCATGATGAAAAAAAAATAAAAATCACAGACTGCAAAGATAAGAATACAAAACTACAATGCTCGAAGTTTAATATACATACTGTTGTATACATTTGTAATGAAAGAGCATTCCTCATCCCAAACAGCTAAAATATTCACAGCCCAAACAAAATGACAATTAAAAGGCAACAGAGAGAACACTCATGAAGGGAAAAAGTCATCATAATTGCTAGAAGGTTAATTTACTGCTTTGGTGTGGGTAAATGCATATATAACTTGACTAGAGGTCAAAATAAGAAAGGAGATATAATATATCACAAATATGTCCTGTATTTGCATTTCCTTGGGCATGTAGTTACATTGTGAACTCCTTACTGTGTAGGCAGGAGGTGCTCCTGTCTCTTGCAGTGTGCAGGTCCTAACAAAATGACTCCTGACACCCACAGGCTGCAATACAAATAATAATTTTCTTCTGTTCAATGGCCATTTTATACATCTACAGTTTATTGTATAATCATAGACTGGTCTTTGTTGCTAAAGATATTTATTCCAACCCTTTGAGTCCTGTGCCCACCCAGGGTACTCAAGATTCACATTTTAGCATGTCGTGTTTGTGGATGGAGTTGATCTTAAGATCATCCACATTCTGGCTTTTTAAAGCAAGTTTTAACCAATGTGCTGGTTACAAGCTTCAGCTAAGGGAAGTACACATCTGTGTCCTGCTGCCTTGCTGATACTGGGGGTTAGGTTTGTGTTTTGGTTTTTTTTTTTTCCCCTGTGTGTTTCCCATCCTCAGTAAGTGTCTGGGTTCAAATCAAGACCAAATTCTGGGCCTCCACCCTGCAACGGGAGTCCTTGTAGCCTCTGCCCGCGGTTCGCTCGAGCAATAGCCACAGGGAAGGGGCTGAGCAGAAAGCTCAGGCAGGGCAGATGGAGTGGAGGGTATTGAACCGTCACATTGAAACTCGTACCTCTCTAAGTGGCCCCGCCTGGGCGTGTGCATCGACAAGGAGGTTTCAAAGGTCTCAGCTCGCTTGCCCAGTACTGAATGAAGCCTCTAGAGTGCTTTTGGATCGGATTTTAAGGCGGTCTGTTGCAAATTACAGTTACCAAGTGTTTCTCTGCGCGGTGTGTCATCCGCGCTGTACGTGAGCGAGGAGGGTACCGGTGGAGCCCCGGGCTTTGCTGCGAGGATGAGGAAACGGTCGTAGCAGCGGCTAGGAACAACGGACGCCCCTGAGTGGACCCTGCGCAGGCCTGCTTTACTGAGAGGCCTGCGCTTGAGACACAGCACCACCTAGAGGGCACATGGGCAGGAGAGCGATGACAGACCCGGCGGGGCTTCGGCGTTTTCTTGCCGGCCTAGGAGAGAGGGATGCCGAGTACCCGACTGGGGCCGTGAGGGGCGGATGCCTTTGCAGCCCAGGGCCGCGCCCCTGACAGGGCAGCGCGGGAGGGGCAACGGGGACGGGGCGGGCGCTGTCCGCGGTGCTGAGCTGTGAAACTGGACCCGGGCCCGGCGCGGCGCCGGAGGCATCGAGGTGCCGGGGCGACAACTTTCCACCGAGCCGCGGAAAGCCCACTGATCTGGACTGTCTCCGGACACGCCTCAGCTTCTCCCAGGGTGTAAATGTTTATATTCAAATCTGTCTGTTTACTTCCGCCACAGGGACTGCTGGGCGGTCAGAAGGAAAGGGGCGAGTGCACATGCAGTGTGCCACACACTGTGTGCCTGCCGGGCACAGACCCAGCAGGGTCGCGCCTTGCAGTGACTGGAGTTCTTTGTGTGATCTCGCGTCGGCTCTTTGCATTGCGATCCTGTCACGATTTCTTATTAACGTTTGTTTATGTAAAGACAATTACCTTAAGTTATATTAGTATTTCTCACACTTTGCACTGAGCAAACATTTTGCCCGATCCTTTGAAAGGATAGACAGGAATAGATAGGAAAAGGTCATGTCAGCTAGGATTGTTAACACCTTTAAAATTGGCTTCTAAAAAGAGAGCCTTTGTGCTGTCAGTGTTTTCGTTACACATCCGGTTCCTAGACAATAGGTGTGCTCGGCAAAACAATCGTCTGGGCTACTTAATGCTGTCAGTTGGACAGTCTCCTTTCCAAAAAATGGCTTAGAAGTTTTTGCTCTTTACTCGAGTCCTTCAAGAAGGACATATTCCTCCTGCTAGTTGTGCTGCCCAGCACACACACTCCCACACATGGGATTAAATTCTCTGGCTCCACCAGACTGTTTCGCTTCCTCCTGTCTCATTGCAGATTCCTCCCGGCCCCTTACGAGGTATCTTTGTGCGAAAGGTTTGGTTTAGGCATCTGCGTAGCTACCACAACACGCTGAAGTGTAGCAAAGCATATGGGGTGGAGAAACACAGATTTGGGGTTGTCGGGAGTAAAAAAAAAAAAGAAAAGTTTATGTTTCTGGTTTTATCAAAAGGATATCTGATATAAAACTGCAATCTAACAGCAACAACTGAGGGCAGGTGACAGGAACCCAGGTGTTCCCCTGCGGCCGGGAAGACAAGCAGAGCGGCAGTGCCTGTGCCTCTGCCACCATCTGGTGGTTGCCGATGGCCGGCCGCGGGCACCGCCGGGGTAGACAGCGACGCACATAGAACCCTCGACACAGAGAAGGGGGGTTTCGGTAAGATACGGCTCACACGGAGCAGGGGGGTTTGCTAAGCTACAGCTCACCTGATTCATTCGGTGTCTGCACTCTACGCAGTGCCAGGGCTGCAGGAACGGTCAGAGCGGGATTCCGCCGGTGCTCTGCCGTCTGTTAACATAGCCGGCGACCTCGGGTCAAGCTAGTGTTATCTAGGGAAAGCCTCCGACATCGTCCGCGTAAGGGACTCAACGAGACACGCGCAAGGCAGACACTCACGCCTGGGTTGCCTCCCCCGCAGCTCCGAGGCAGCCCCACCCGCCGCCCCGGGGCGAAGGAGACCGGCGGCGGCATCCGGGGCTGGGTGAGCCGCCTCTTCCCGCCCCAACCGGCCGCCCCGGCGGTCCCTAGCCCTCGTGCGGAGGGGGTGGCGGCAGCCCTGTGACTCATGCCTGCGTCGAAGCAGATCAGCCGGCGATTCACTCTTTTAAAAAAGCAAATCCGAGCACTTCTGGAAAAAAAGGTCATCTCGCATTAAATTCCGCGGCGCAATTGGTATTCCGACGTCGTTTCTGGCGGAGTTTATAAGCGGCGGGTCGCTCCTAGATTGGAGTCGCCCTGCCTGCCTGGACTCTGGCAACAAGAGTATCTGTTCATCCCTTTGGTAAGTCTCCTCTAAACAGCACTCTGTTTTTTCAAATCTTTGGAAACCTCTTTTCAGGATTTGGAGTTTTCCCCCCCCTAAAACCGGGTTTGCTCGCTGTCGTATCTAGGGAGAGATAATGGGTATTTTGAGACAGAGCCTTAGACATTGTTTTAACCTGTTACTTCACTTATAGGCTTTCTCTAGAGAATCTTTTGTGCTTTATGGTTGTTTTCTTTTTCCTATTGGAAAAAGCGAAATACATGTTTTCTTTTGAAATCTTTGATCCGTCGCGTTTACACGCGGGCATAAATCCGCCCAGCAGTGGAAATTAATCGGTAGCTACTGACTTGAAAAAAGCCGCTAACAAAGAAAGCGTTCGTTCGTTACCGCGACCTTCATTTTCTTTACAAGGGGAGTAAAATAAATCTCAGGTAGCTACGAGAACAAAGAAACGAGAGGCGCGCTGACCCGGCAATTTTCGATCAGCGACTCTGTATTGGTTATCAGACCGCCGTCCGCCAGGGAAGAGCTGAACATCTGGCGAGAAGTGAGGGCTGGTCCAGCACCTTCCCTCTCCAGACATGCCTTCTCCTGCATTTGTGCTGGTGAAGAGAGCGCGGGCACTGGAGAGCGCTGGTTAGTGCTGGAGCACGTACTGGTCTCGATCTGCTGAATATGTGTATAAAAATACACGTGTGTGGCGCCTGTCATTGGACCTGTGCAAAATGCACCTTTGCGCTGGCGGGGATCTTTCTGACAGTCTTTCCTGAACGCTTATCCTGGCGTGTGTTTGGGGCTCGGATGATAACGAACACAAGCGGGCTCCGCGTGGGAGTGTAGGTCGTTTGGGCTGATGATTTCGAAGCCCGCTTTGTAAGCTGGTATTCATTTGACGTGATCCACATAATTGCCCTGCTCAGTGGCCGCCGATATAATTGCGATAGACTTCATGCTCTGCTAAACCCGCCACTCAGGCGCGGGGGGTAGCGCCTTGGCATCCAGCGAAAGGACGATTTTTCTCCTCAGTCTGTCGAGCCATTTTCGCCGCGCGCCACTTGTGCCCGGTCCCTCGGCCCCGGCACAGCCGGCTCCAGCCCGCCGGCCTCTGCCCGTCCTGCCGCCACCCCGGGACCTGCGCGGCGCACTCTGGGCTGCAGACTGCTGTCCGCCGGTCTCCGGACGGGACTCCGGTGCAGTTCTCCAGGAGACTGGACTGCTAAACCCGCCTTTTCTTCCTTTCAGCAAATTCCTTACTGCCCACCCCTCAGAGGAAAGTCGGGCTCCGGGGAGTGGGGCTCTTCTGAAGAGATGGCTTCCTCTTCTCCCTCGTCCTCCAACGATGCTCCGGACCCCACCCCAACTAATTTACGACCCACAAGTAGGTTTTATTATTTTCCTCGTTTAATGTGTTTTGGGAAGCTTTCTCCACCTAGGCTTGGAAAGACCAATTTTGGAACGAAACGATAAATCCATTAAGCCCTATTCCGCACCGTTAAGCAAGGTACGGAAAGTGCTTTACACAAAGAAACCGCCTTCCTAGTGAGAGCAGGAAAGGTTGATCCGTGGCGAATAAAATACTGAGAGGAAAATCCCACCTCAATGGCCAGCGCTGCCTTTATCTCACAGCCACATTTGTGTTATTTAGATAATAAACTGAAACCCCAGATGCCCCCAAAATAGAGACGTTGTAAGGAATATAGAGAAATTTAACAGTTAAAGGGCGAAGTTACACCAGTGGCTTTAAAGGGAGTGTGCCCCCCCCCCCCCTTATATTTTATAAATGCTAATGTTGCAGCTTCCTTTCAGCCTGCGCTGAAGCCTGTAATCAAGCGAATTTTGGATGCTAATTGTAGCTTTTCAGAGCCTTGTATTCCTAATTGCTCTGAATTCGCCTTGAGTTATTGAGGTGTGAGTGGGAAGCAGAGGCTGCTGCAGGTGGATAGAGAATCAATTGATAGCCCTGCCAGGCAATTCAGACTACCGCCTGATGAAAATAAATAAAAAAGAGGCCCGATGCAATAAAGCATCAGAGACAAAGAGCGGGCAGCAGAGCGAAATGAAAGGTTGTCAGGCACAGCAAAGCAGGAAATAGCTTTTAGCCTAAAACGGCTACGAGGCACGAGCTTCGAAGTCATTATTGTCATTATTCTGCAACCAGAATGAATGGGGCAGGGGGCAAACCGCAGCATCGGGTCTGTTCCAAGCATGGGTGACAGGCACTGCTGCCTTCGGCAGAGGTGTCACATGTAGAAAACGAATTTACCGGGAACGTGGCTAAAACCGAAATAACCTCTGACAGCAGCACCCCGCCCTGCCCGCCCAGTGCTGCCCTCCTGCCCGCGCCCCTGCCGAGAGGGCTTCTTCGCCGGGTCAGCAGCGCCGGGGACTCTTTCCCCGCTTCTCTCCCCACGGAAACCCGGCTGCTCCCCTCCCTGCCTAGGTGAGCCTCCCCAGCCCTTCTGCCGCCTTTCCTCTTCAAGCCACAAGGACCCCTCGGCCTCATCAGCCCTCTCCTTCCTCCTCGGTCGCCCCTGGGGTCCCTGCAGCCGCTGCTGGGTATGCTGTTGCTCAGGGCTGCAGGCGAGGGGCCAGAGAGGCTCAGCTGAGCCGAGGCCGACATCCCCATCACCTAAGCTCCAGGCTTCGCTCCCCGCTTCCCCCGGACTCAGTTGGGCCCGACCGGGGCGTGACCGGGCGCCGCCTCACGGGGGCTGGGAGAGAACCTGTCAGCTCCGTCGGAGCGGGCGCGTCCTTGGCATTGCCCGCGCTCAGGAGCATCTCGACAGTGTTTCCTTGGGCGTGCACGGCCGGCTAGTGAAGGGCTGCCGGCCCCAAGGCCACTATGTAGTAGGCCGGCCGGCTGAGCCGCGGGGCACAGGGAGTGCTCCAGGGCGAGGGCCGGGAGCGTTCCTGGTTTGGCCGCCGGCGGCTCGTTAGTCCGACGGAGACTTAGTCATGCAAGTCCTATCATCTAGTCAGATAACATTTTTCACCCAATTAATTCCTGAACTCTTTAGTGACCTCATTTCACGCCACTTTATTTTAAAATGCTGCTTCCCTGGAGCCCCGCCAGTAAATTATTAGATGTTTGTGTCCCAGGTGCCTTTCCCTCTCCTTTTGGCAGGCCAGCTCGTCACGTCGCTGTCACCTGCTCCTGGCACGCTCGGGAAGCCGCCGTTTCTCCCGGCGAGGGGGCTGCGAGGATGTGTAGGGGGCCGGGAGGGCGGCATGGCATCCGGGCTCTGGGCCCTAGGGAAACGACTCTTTTCTCTCTTCCAGCTTACGACTCGTGGTGCGGCGTGGCTCATGGGTGCACCAGGAAAATCGGGCTGAAGATATGCGGTAAGTCTGCCCGCGCCTCGCCTTGCGACACGCTTCACAGGGCGCTGCGCGACGCGCCCTATCTCTGCCGCCGCCGGCGGCCCTCCGGCTCCGGGGCAGCGCCGGCCTCGGCCGCCCCCTGCCGGCCGCACAGTGGCTCCGCTCCGCGGTCCTGGCCGCGACCCATCGGCCGCCGTGCCCTCCCCTGAATTTGCGTTTGCCAAGGCCTTGTCCACAGCGGAAGAGACGGCTGAGGGCCTTGCCGTCCCTCCCGCGATAAACGGGGGTGGTCAGGAGCCGGCAGCCCACTGCGGGGGAAGCTCAAGGCCCGCCGGGGAGGCCGGCGGCGAGAAATAAGCCGCGGGGTTGGCCGCCTCTTACTGTCTGAATTTTTTCAGCCTTATCTGACTAGAAAATACGGATCTCCTGAGGGGAAAAGATTAACGAGAGCCTTATTAAAGAGCAATTCGTCAGCTTGCTGTTCTGGTAAGATAGCGCTGGCAGCCAGTCAGCGAGCAGGCACATGAAATGCAGGAAGGAAAACAAATGCACAATCAGATCACAACGTTATAGCAAGAGATTCGTTTGCAGATAACAAGCTGTCTTCCTACTCCAGATTCTCAGCAGAGCCTTCGCTTTCAGAGAGAAACAGTCAAATCTTCATTTTCTGGTGGAGCGAATCATTCAACTTAGTCCGTGCCCTTATGAATAGAAATTATTTCCCATTTTCCCCAACTATCTCTTTTTTGTGCAGATGGGAAATTACTTCGTGTGAGAAACTGGACTCTTTTCAAAACAAATATATATAAAAAACTCTTGCCCTACTTGCCCAAGTCGAAGCTCGTTTGCTAAGCGTTTTGTTGCCTGAAAGTCTGGACTGAAAAGGATCAGAGTGCGAATGGTTAGCCCTGTGTCTATTAGAGATTTCACTGGCACCCGCAGGCGATATTAACGAGTAGTCGCTTAGTTCTATAAATAGCTCCTGATCTGGATTTAATGGACCGTTTCCCTACCAGTCCCTTCAGTGGCTAGAGCGATGGGCTTTTTCATCATCATTTTAATTTAGCCCGGCAAGCAGAACTGATAAAGTAACGCACCGTTAGGCTTGCTCTGTGTTGCTAGACTACCGGGGTTACAGAGGGACAGCGCAGCTTCTCTCCGCGAGATAAATACACTGAAAATTAAATATCCCACCATTTTGGATTTGAGAAAGGCAACAGAGAGTGTAGCGGAAGCTTTGTGACGAGAGTTCAAAACAAGCAGGGCTGCTGTATTTTTGGTGCTTGTTTTTCCCTTTCTGGCTCTTTTCTGTTTCACACGAAAAACAAAACAAAACATACTCTTAATAGCAACGATAATTTGAAACAATCGAATGTGAACGTGACCACTGGTTTTGCTTGTACGAACTTTGCCGGTTCCCTTTGGTAAACATATAGTGTGATGCATTAAAGGTGCCAAGAATTCTAATTAAACATGCTAAACAAGTTGACGTTTGACTATTGTGGATGCTATCTCCCTCCCCCTTACCTTTCAAAGGACATCATTCCATACTCTAAATATTGTGTAGTCATAAAGCTATAGTAAACCAGGGGACTCGGAATTGTCCTTTCTATGTGCATCGCAGAGGCGTCGATTAATTCTGAATGCAAACTTCAAATAAGGGTTAAGGTCAAAGAAAAGACAGGTGGAAGAACTGACTCGTTGTTCAAGACCTATGTTGTACATTATGTGTTTGACATTTTCAGTAATTACATATTCAAGATATATGTAATTTCCTCTCAAACAACTGACCGATTTCAGGATTAGCTCCTTTCTGTTTGAAAGCCACTTCCTGAAAAGAGCCCTGCCGCTGCCACACCCCCACGCTCTTGCCTCTGCTATCCACTGGGAAAAAACAAAACAAAACAACAAAAAAAATTGTAAGCGGTTTAATGAACTGTCACGGCGGGCAAAGTATGGACAGATCTTCCCCATCTTCCTTTCACTCCCACCTCAGCAATTATTATTGCTGTTGGGCCCGATCCTGCTAACGTTTTCTTGGCATCAGTGGAAATACTCGACGTAATAAAACTGCTCAGGTGCATCTTCAGCTGTTTTGCCCCAGCCAGATGATGGTTCCCAGCCCAGCGCAGAAGAGTGGGATTTCAAAAGCAGTCATGTTAATTAGAAACTCACTTTGTCTCCGGAGTCGGTGGGATTTGCGCTGTCAAATCACGCAGGCGGTGGTGAAACCGCGGCCGCGGAGGAGACAGGATCTCCCCAGACGTGCCGCGGCCCCAGCCCAGCAGGTCTGTCCCTGAAGGGCAGAGAGGCCGGTATGGGGAAGGATGTCATACGCCTGCCTTCTGCGGAACCCGACGTGGAATCATGTCGGACTTAATCGTCAGACTGTGAACTGAAGGACTGTCTCGCCAGTCTGGGTTCACTCGGCTTTTTGAAAACACAGTCTGCTAAAGCACATCGCTGAAAACACTTGTCAGTGGAGTATCTGCGGAAAGTAGCCGCTGCTGCTGGGGAGAGCTGCGTTCTCCGCTGCTGCAGGAGAAGCGCGCGTACGCTATTTTTTGCGCTGCTGCTTGCTGAATCTCTCACACACCGACCTTGCTTTTCACATAGGATACAAATGAAAGGTTTTCTATAGTCATGTGCTTCCCCTCGGGCGTGGAAAGAGTCATCAAGGGCAGGCTGCCGCGCCCCCCTGCTCACTCCAGGGGAGGAGCTCGGAGAACAAGAGAGCCCCAAAGCAGGAGGCTGGCTGTGCCCCGCTGGACTCCCCCGTGTACTAGGCCTTTCAGGTCGTTAGATTCTGCCGCCGCCGAAGGACTTGGGCAAACGACGGTTGTCTACAGCCGGATGGGCTGATGCTGGGATGCCGGGCGGCAGAGCGTTCCTCCCTTCGGTTTGTTGTTTGGTTTTGTTTGGGTTTTTTTTTGTTGATTTTTTTTTTCAATTTAATCTCCGCTCTTGAGCCGGTCCACGCGTGGCTGCGCAGCCTCCACACTGCCAGGCCCTGTGAGAAGCTGCTCCGCTCCCCAACTAATCCCTGCTGCCGGTTTCGATGTACAGTGGCAGGGCCTAGAAGCCCTCCTGGGAAGTAATTTGGGCAAGGAGTGAGCTCCGTGCCCCCGGCATACTGTCACCGGCCCCTTCCTGACACAGATCTAGTTAGGCTAGATCTTTCTTCAGAGAACCTCGGGTTCACTGAGCCTTATACGACCCTAACGGGAGGCAACTGGAACCTGTCTCGGATACTGAAGCGCTGCCCTCTCCTTTCTCCTGAGCCTTCGAGGCACGCGTGTCCGCATGCTGAGAAGAGACCAGCTGTGCGGGATGAGTGTTGCTGTTCCTGCAGACACCTCTTTTCACGTAACTCTTCCCACTAGACATCGTCACCGAGAGCCTAAGAAAAAAAGGCAGGCGAAGAATTAACGCAAAATGAAGCCACAAGACCTGGGGAAAAGGAATCTCTCCGGAATTCAGTCTAGACTGCTTCGGTATTAGCTGCTCCACCTCAAGAGCCGGCGAACAGCACTAGCTGTCGCAGAACCTTTAAAAGCAGTAACAACAAACACAAAATTAAATATGAAACGTGATCGATCCTGCACGGCTACTCTTAACTTATGCACGAAGACAGTTTCCGTTAAATATTTTTTCTTGTATAACTCCTGCTCTTAAAACCATCATAGAAAGAAGCTAACAAATAGAATATTAATATTAAAAGGTAAAACGTGAAGTTTGCTGAAAGGATGGGCTTAAACATACCTGCCTGCGAACAACCCTCTTGGGATTCGTTCAGGCGCCCGATTGCTGCAGGAGGGATTGGAGGCTCCAGTTTCGGTAGCTCTTACGGGACTATTAGGCTGGCAACAGGGTCCAAGGCACAAGTATCGTGCTGGGAGCCATTCGCCCAGCGACTCCTGAGTCACTGTCTTTTCTTCTCACGCAAGTGCAGCCGTCGGGCCTGACACAACCACAGCAGCCCCGAGTGGGCCGGCGTGAGCGTCCGGCGGGAGGAGCCTCAAATCCCATCTCGCCGTCGGGGCTCCGGGGAACGGGATCATATAGCTGGAAAACGGAGGGCGCTGTAGAGAAATGGCGTCCGGAGACGTCTGTGAGCGAAGTTAGAGTCAGTTTTCCTCCTCTCTGGTGGGCATTCGCTGCCGCCACGAGCATTGATTTCAGTTGTTACTTGTCTTAAATTAAAGAAAAAAAGACCGGCGCTGCCGTATTATTCGCTCCAGAAAGAGCAGGCTACTAGCTGCAACCCGGGAGGTTAATCCATTGCCTTCGTTAATAACGGAAAACTCAAAACCACTCATGTTTTAGGGGGTATGGATCTAATGGGTCAAATCCTGAAAATTAATCTGTCTCCCTGCTGTATTAAAATAGACATGTCTCGTTACTTTCCACGAGCCATTCTTGGCGCTCACCGCCGTAACTGTGAGGTTAGGAGATTTATTCTTGCCGCTGCATCTAACAGCGCCCATTGTAGTTAGGTGCTGGGTGCGAGGGATGCGTCTCCGGTGAGAGCGGGACTCCGTGGACCCCGGAGGTGATTAGTGTTAGTATCAAAGCATCTTTCCATGTGGAAAATAAACATCTCCTGAACATGTGCTAGTACGTACTCATAACAGGAAGGTGGGGTTGATGAGTGTTTAGAGCTTCAGCGCTTCTGGATGCTTTTGCTTGTTCTCATGCCTTTTGTATGTGAGGGCACCAAGAGGAGAACTGAAAGTGGCCCTGATTTTAAGCACACATCATTGCCCCTGTCTGCTAGGTCCATAAACTTCGCCTACAGGCTGAAATAGAATTGACTCATCCTGAACTCTCTTCCAGTGGCTGATTACTGAAGTGGAATCTGTCTGATCGACTTAATAAGAATTTACCACTGCACTAAATGACGAAATTTTTTTTTGTGCATGGCTGAGTTTTTGCAGTTGATGGCATTTTGAGCTCTCCCTCCTGGAGGCAAATAATCCCCATAAATACTCTTATTCCTGACCTCATTAGTCAGATCCAGAGCCAACACCGCTTTGAACTGTTGTCTGGAGAGCTGCTTTTAGATATTGCTGAACATGTTGGGAAGTGAGAAAACTCTGACCTGTGCACCTTGCAATAACAATGTAGGGTTCCTGCAAAGGACCAACAGCCTGGAAGACAAGGGCCGGATCGTCAGCTCCCTGAAGGAAAGGCAGTCTTCTAAGAGCCTGCTGGCGTGCGAGAACAGCGAGAAGGAATCCAGGTTCCGGCGCACCGAGACCGACTTCTCTAATTTGTATGCCAGAGGTAAATGCTCTTTACAGCTTTTGCTTGCTCCGTCTCTGACGAGTCCCTTAGCAGTCTGCCCTCGCCTGCCTTAGCAGTGTAGCCACGTTCAGGCCGTACTTTCTCTTGACTGATTGTGAGGGAGGCTCTGTGTATTTGCTGAGGGTCGCGCTGGCGATGTGTACGGTTTTTCTGAAATCCAGTTTTACATACTTTGGGCTGATGTTCTGCAGCTCAGCCCCAGTGGTTCCTTGGGGATGACTCTAGATCCATTCTCCGGGAGGGGAGTAATTTCATGTTTTATTTCCTTCAGAGTAAAATAGCAATGAAATCGCCTGGTGCGGGGCCCCTGACGAGGAGGGTGGGGAAAGGAACGATCCCTATGTGGGGCCTGGGTGGGGAGAGGGACCGTTGCAGGAGAAGGGCAGGTGCAGAGCTGGGGAACTCTTGGCCCCCGCAAGGTGAGTGCCCCTCATTGCGCAGCATTGCAGGGTGCGTCAGAGGTACCCTCGCTGTTCCCATGGGCAAGCTATGCTCACCCTTCCCCACGGGGTGAGGGAGGCCGGGAGCCCCGGGGAGAGCGGCGGGCTTCACAGCCAGGTTGAGCAGGGGCGAGGGTTTTAAGGTTCGGGGGGAGCTGCGGGCGGCAGTCTGGATCATCTTCGCCTCTCGCTCCCAAAGCAAGCGCTGACAGCCGTTTTACCCCGCAGATTTGCTGCCCGCGAAGAATGGCGAGGAGCAGACCATGCAGTTCCTGCTTGAAGTCGTGGACATCCTTCTCAACTACGTGAGGAAGACGTTTGACAGATCCACCAAAGTGCTGGACTTCCATCACCCGCACCAGCTCCTGGAGGGTATGGAGGGCTTCAACCTGGAGCTCTCGGACAACCCCGAGTCCCTGGAGCAGATCCTGGTGGACTGTCGTGACACGCTGAAATATGGCGTGAGGACAGGTAGGTTCCCGCACACTACTCTGGAGAATCCTTCCTGGGACTTTTCTCAGTCCTAAGGTAGAAGGGAGCGAGCTTGAGCCCATGGAGGTAAGCCCACAGCCCCTCCACACCTTCATCTGTGCCCTCCTGGAGGCTCAAATCAGGGCTGTCTGCAAGTACTGGAAATGTCTCTGTTCAGAAAGTTAAGTTAGTGATGCTCCATTCGTCCCTAGCGGGCAGGGCTCGGTGCTGTTTGCAGAGCCCAGAAACAAGTTTTTAAGACGTAATCTCTTTCACTTCATGAAATGTGAGATGTCTGTATCTCCGGGGAGCAGTATAATTAGGTAAATGAGGGCATAAATGACACAGAATTTGCAGTTTTTCTCCTTTATGTTCAACAGACGTTTAATGAAAAAGAGAGACTGAAATCCTAGGAATCATCAATAAAAGAACCCTGTGGTTTTCACCCAGGAGCCCCGCCTCTCCAGATCCTTCTGAAACAGATAAAAATGCCCTCTTATGATCACTGTTTTTACAGGGTGAGCTGTAGCCAAGGTCTAGAGAAAAGTGTCTTGTTTTCTCAGGCTGTTTGGCATAGAAAGTTTTACATCTGTACCAGCAGAAAGCTCGTCTGGCATCAAGCCCTGGGAGCTATACGTACTCTGGCAGGTCAGGAACCGCAGTGGTAACGGTGCGGGAGCCGTGTCTTCCCTCCCCAGCCCTGATCCAGTGTTTCGGAATTGCTAACCCCGGCACGGCGAGTTGCTTTCCTCGTCACAGCTTGGCACGACAGGACAAAGCGGATGGTTCTGATAGGGAGGGCGGCGGCCCCTCCGCGGAGCTGGAGCGGCGGGAGATCGTAGAAGGGGGCTTTTGTTTGAGAGTCTCTGGCTGGGCATCTGCGAGCTATGGCAGGTGAGGGATGGGGCGCTGCCCTCTGCAGCTGTGAAAACCCAGCGCAGTGCATTCAAGGAACAAAATCTTGACAGGAAATGTGGCCATTAACTTCATGTCTTTTCCCATTTATCCTTGGTGGTTTGATTTACCCACGAGCATCAGGGTCACGTTTTGATGTTGTGCCCCTAATCAAATGAGAGCCTATTTTACTCCCAAACCCCGTGGGTTGTGGAACAGGTGGAATAGGTGGCAAAGCCAGTCGCTATGGTCCGCTGTCGACTGCACTGGGAAGTCGAACTGGAGTTTTCGCGGGACCGGCAGTACCTGTCCCCAGGAGCAGAGATGCAGGTATCAGATCAGATACAAGCTCTGTTCGAAGCAGTATCTGATGCACCTTCAGAGTTGTTAATACCATGTGACAAACCAGGACATATGCCTTATCTTCCCGGTCTCCCAGGCTCACGTTGTTTCTCCAGGGGAAGCTGCAGCCCAGCCTCAGGAGACCTCGGGCTAGGTAACAGCTTTGGGAGGTCAGCGAAACGTCTCTTAAAATAACTTTACAAATTGCGTATCATGACAAGGGACCGAAGTGCCGATTTGCAAAGCAAATAGCCAAGCCACGTCTCCCTGAGGCGGGAGCAGCCCTGTCGCCTCGCCCACGTGTACCGCCCGTTTCCGCGGCAGCCAGGACGTGCTGAGGTCTGGCAGCGCCCGCAGGTTCACGCCTCCCAAAGGCTCCCGTTGACACCGCTCGGAGCGAATTCACATTTATTTCTTTATGTCAAAAAGATGCTGACGTTCCCAGTGTTGAGCCAAATGCGATGTGGCAGGGTCCCTCCAAGCATCGAGCGCTAACTTATCCTCTCGGGCTGGGTTGTCCCCAGCGTGTTATCTGCGTGTCCTATCCCGAGGGAACAGAGATGAGGGATAAATCATGACACCTTTCCCCTCCCAAAGTCCATCAGCTTTATTTAGGAATTTCGCATCTTCCTGCTAGAAAAGTACAGTCCCAAGAGCCGAGTTTACTGCTTATAAAAGTTGCTTAAGCAAACCTGCCTAAAATACAGGAATATGCCTGACTTCGGTTCGATAACAAAGCCTTTGTTCATGAGGTGAATTCCACCTTTCTGAACTACGTGGGGAAAACGCCCATGCCGAGGAACTTTTGAGGGGCCGCCAGCACTCTGTCGCAGAAGGACATTTCTAGCCGGAACCTCGCGAAAACGCCGCTTCCAGGGCCGTGCAGCCCCACCCCAGTTATCTCCACAGCCTCTCTTCAAGTGGATGAGCCGCCTTCTCCTCCATTCAAATGCAAATAGTACTATCACCTGCAGGTTGTTACTGCTAAGTATCTCCCCGCCCCGCGACCTCCAGTTCACAGTAGAGATCCTGTGCGGCTCTGGAGATGCGTTAGCTCGATCCCTTGCGCGTGTTTCGGAGGTGGTTTACAGGCTCAGTCGGCTCTGAGGTGCTCTCTTTTCATTTTAGCGCTAATGATTCCATACAGGAGCTTCTTCCAAAGCGGTTTTTCACTGCAGGTGTGTTATGAGTGCAAGTCTGTCGTCTGTGTCAGAGGAGCTGGACGGTTTAAGACGAAAACATGAGAGATACCTGCGGAGTTGTTCTAAATTGCTTTCAATTATCTTTCTAGGTCATCCTCGCTTTTTCAATCAGCTGTCCACAGGACTGGACATTATTGGCCTGGCTGGAGAGTGGCTGACATCAACTGCTAACACAAACATGTAAGCACTGTCTTTTCAGCGTCTGTGACTGGTGCTTACAGGGGCTGCTACTCATCGTAATAGTAGACGATAATTGCTGTGTATTTTCAATAAAGTCGTCTTGTGTTTTTCTTATTGTGGCAGTAGTACAGTGAAAACAGTTACATAAAATTGAACAGTTTTACATTTGTGATAAACAGAAATATCCCAGAGCACAAGGTAAGTAAAATGATGATTCTAGTATAAAAACATAAAATCATTCTTCTTTTGGACTGATCTTCTTTATCTGTTCCCAATTTGTTTTTGTTTTTAAGCTTTGTCTCTATATTAATTCTGTACTTATCCATATATTAACACTAGAAAACAAAATATGAAAAAGTTTATTGTCTTTTTTTCCCCGTTCACCTCAGATCTAACAGGTTTGGGACACCACCTCCTGTTCATTTGCTGGTAATGAAGTGGCTTCTCAGTCACTAAAAAATGATTTTAAAATGTAACATTGAAAATTAATTTGATGATAATGAAGGGATTAGTCTAAGAGTCATCAAAGTTGTGCGTAAATAAATGGGAGCAAAAAAAAAGGATAACATTTTACATCTAGTTCATATTTTCTTGACCTCAAAGTTAATGCAGCCTATATGTAAATGTATTGATTTTTTTCAACAAAGAGCATGAATGAAAAAAGAGCATTAATGAAAAAACTCCACAAAACCAGAAAAGTTTCTAGTTTTGACTTATCACATTTTTNCCCCCCCCCATTTAAAAATGAAAACACATCTGCTTAAATATTGTTTCTCTGTGACAGAAACATACTTCAGGGAATGTCACTTTTTGCAAGTTCCTCTTCCTTTCAGTAGCTTAGTTATTCTATCTTAGCTATCTTTTTGTAATCAGTGAAATTGCAGAAATCTGATAGGGTATAACAGAATTCAGCTCTGTGGCAGACTTCGGTAGTATTATGAAATACTGTCAACAGTATTAAGAACATTACATTTAGTTTTGAAAGAGTAACTTTTTCTTTCTTTGCTTTTAAATAGTTCTAGAAAGCTAGTTTTGGATCCATTTATACTTTAAACAAGAACTTATCTTGAAAATAGTCCTCTGAGAGCATGCAAATAGAGGATTTCTTTCCTTGTATTATGTTTAGCAAACACAAAATTACACATTGCACACTGTTTTTTTTTTTTTTTTCTCCCAGCACACCAAGGTCAACATTATATACTTTCAAATAACACAGTAATTAGAAGTAAGTTTAAAGCAAGATGTTTGTAAAATATGATTCAAAGAACTTACAGAGAAGATTATTTAAAATAGCCAAATCATTTCTGTGAGCTCTAAGGGGTTTGAGCAGAAGAACAGGTTCTGACCTTTACCTAGAAACAGTTACAACCTATTTCAGCTATACAAGATGTAACATACATCTTGTGACAGTAACACTGGAATATAGTAGGGAATATTTTCCATTTGACATTTTTTCTTACCTATCTATAAACAATACTTGAAATAATAGAATTATAGAATGGCTTGAATGTTTGTGAACAATTAAAAAAATATATTTTGTTTTGCAAATGCATTTTGAGTAATTACAAGGTCTGTAGTCTTAAAATTTAAGTTATCATTAGAAAATTAAATGTCACTGTGAAAGTAATAAACATAATAAGCTTCCCACATTGACTTGAAAATAATGTATCAATGTGATACACATAGTTCAATCACTAATTATATGGCCTTCAGGGTGGAAATAGCATAAGTTTCCATTATCCATCCAGCTCTAGGAAACTCTAGCATGGGGCATTTGCTTGCCATGCAGCAGCCTGATGAGGTTAGAATGCAATTTTTCTGGAAGTTCTCTTTATACCCACTGTTAGCCAAAATGAGAAAATTGGTATTTCCAGTATTATGCACTTATGCTTATGAAAATGTGACAGAAAAATAATGTAAAATGCTTCACCTTTATTCTCGGAATGCTTTTTACATACTGGCAAACAGGAGAACAGCTTGTTCGAATGATTTGGCCTGATAAATCGATTTGGCCTTTACCTGAGGGCAGGACTGATCCAGCACTAGGCACTATCAAAAAGCACCATTCATTTATTCTGGTAGTTAAGAGGTGAGGGTCATGACTGTTTTAGTTAATCCATAGGAATACTTGCAAAGGTTGTAACTGTGTGAGAAATCTGATTGGTATTTTTGTCAGGAGATTGGTTCTACAGTCACACGCAAGCCAAACACCTTTCTGTGTTAAACGATTTTGAAATATTCAGTTAAAGTTTAAAACAAGCAAGTTGGAGTGAACTTTAGCAAGACATGATTTTAAAAATCATAGCTATCTTCTAAAATAGCTGCATTGATCTTACAATTTATAATAATCTACACTATTTTATTTCATTATCAGTCTTCAGAGACTCAGAATAATAAAATGAACACTGTTTTGCTTGGAATTATTAAACAATTTCCTTGTGTTTGATATTTTATATATACAAAAAAAGCTGCTTAATGTTATATGTATTTTTGGAAAACCTTTAAGTCTTCTGTAGTGTACATAGGGATCAGTGTGCAAGGTCTTACGACAAAAATCAAAACGTGTTCCAACTGGTTAAAAAAAAATCAAATTGTCTTCAATGTACCTTTTATTAGGCTTCAGTGATCTATGAATTGGCAAGTTCCTGTTGATTTCAGTTGGTTATTCTGCCTAAATAAAGATTTGAATGTATCCTAGATTTACAGTGCTTACAGAAACCCCCCAACGCTAGCAGATACTATCTGATTTACTAATTTTGTCTTTCTAAATATTGGCAGCCCTGAAATTCACATAAGTGTTCAGTTATCTGTCTCTGGCAGTTCTAATAATAATAATAAAAGCAAAACAAGCAGTGTTTTGGCCTCTTAAAATAGCAATTACAACAAATCACAAATGTTTAA
This sequence comes from Ramphastos sulfuratus, assembly GCA_013399055.1. NCBI lineage: Eukaryota > Metazoa > Chordata > Aves > Piciformes > Ramphastidae > Ramphastos > Ramphastos sulfuratus. The sequence continues at coordinate 259,699 of WBNM01021508.1, read as the reverse complement.
TCTTAAAGGAATATGTTTTAAATAGTTGAAGTGTTTCTCTGGTAGACTAAGGGCGCTTAAGGTTTGGAAAAAAAAAATCACCAATGTAGTTATAAATAAAAGACAAGCTTTTCAGACACACATTCCCTTCTTCTTATCGTGTGTCTTCTTGAGGGTGGGCATACCTATTCTCAAAATGTCATTTTAGTATTAGAGAGACAACACATATATTTTGGTGAAATTATTCAAGTGGAACACATCAGTCAGATCCAAAGTATCAGAGCATCATATTCTTACAGATTGTCTTGGAAATAACAAGTTAATTGTTTAGTTTCTTCCTGCTTCCTTCCTCCCTACTTTTTTTTTCTTTTCTTTTCTTTTTTTTTGGGGGGGCGGGGGAGTGGAGAGACACAGGGATGGGAGGAGGAGTGGCTGACAGAGCAGAGTTTGTTTATAGCAGTATCAATTTATCCATCTACCTTGATTGCCGAAAAATGGTTGTATGGCTGTCACTTTCCATCCAAATAGCTGTCTGTGGCATCAGGGTATACCGGACCATGCAATGTTTTTTTTTCCCTCATTAAGTGGATATAGTAGTTGACTGCTGACTTGGTTTTGGAAACTGGTAATTAGAAAATCGTCATTTATAATTAGTCTTGACAGTTATTGATCACGTGGTACTGTAGAAATAAGTTGTCCTTGGAAATCATCAACAAAATAAATCCACATAATTAATTATATTTACACTTTGAAGCCCTAGGTCAATAGTTCTAATTATGGTTGTGTTTAACTCAGTGAAGTTCACTGTTTTCATAAGGATTTGGCAATGTTGTTCCACAAGTTTGGAATTGGCACTTTGGGAAACATATGTTTTATAGTACAATCTTGTACAGCAGCCAGCAGAGCTGAATGAGTGTTAAGTCTTGTGTTGGTTATATAGGAAGTTGCAGAAGAGCTCATACTGTAGTTCTCATTGACTGATATTTCCAGTATTGTCTTCCTGAAGATATTTGCTTGTGTAATGATTGCAATATCAGAACCTCAATTTATAGGAAAGATTTCAGGAAACTTAAGGATTTTCACAAAGAATCATAAACTAGGAATTTTTTGTGTGTTTTTAGAATCTATGTTTGATTTTTCTTTGGTTGCCAGTTTGGTCTGTCTTTGTTTTATCCATATAGGTTTACCTATGAAATTGCTCCTGTTTTTGTCCTCATGGAACAAATAACACTTAGAAAGATGAGAGAAATTATTGGATGGTCAAATAAAGATGGTGATGGAATATTCTCACCTGGTGAGTTTTTCCTGTGTTTTGGTGGTTTGACTGAAACTTCAAAAGTTTAAACATTATCTGCAACACAAAACAATGCATCAGATATTTAGAAGTAGGGATGCTTTATTTAAGCATCCCACTAAAAAAAAAAGGGGGAGATTATCATTATCATTATCATTTTAGTATGGCTATGTATCATGGCTGGTCAACATTACAAAACTCGACTACAAGCTGTGGTATATAGTTAAGCATTTAAGTACCCTTTTATTGCACTTAATTTATGGAGGTGCTGAGGAACCACCATTCCTGATGATTGAGAGCTCTCAAGAATCATATACTGACTTCTGAGGATTTACACTTACAGCCAGAAAAGAGTTGTGACTGTCTCTCACTTTCTGGAACATACTATCTGCAAATTAATCTGATTGGTTTCACAAGTATCACAACAGTATGAACAGAAGTGTCTTCCCATGAAGGCTGTCAGCAGTAACAGAGATATGGGGGTCCTGGGCCTGTGTGAGAATAACAGGAGTGCCCAGCAGTATTCCAGATTTCTTGGTTTGGTGTGGAGGAACATCATCCTGTTTAAGAGGATGAAAGACAATTTCACCTCCTTTTGCAACAGCCCACATAAAATCCAGGAACGCACATTTGCTTGGTCTTTGGTCTCCGGTCTCGCCTGCTAGGAAAACAGAGATCTTTTTCAATGCTCTTGTTGATGAAGAAATGTAAGAGGAAGAACTTACCCTAGGCAGTATGGATGAGATTCATCTTACTAAATCTTGAGGTTCGTTGTAAAATTGAGCTAGTTGTCCTGGGGTATTTTTATCAGAGAAATAGATGCTTTCCCTCAATTCAAGTTCTTCAAAAGTAGGTGTCAAAATACATTAACTGAATCACAACCTCCAAAGTGCCTTAAAAGTACCATAACCTCCAAATCTTCCCTTGATTGTCTGTAAGGAAGCTTAAAATAACTAGGCAGCTGTAGAAATCTACCTTTTAACCACCTACCTGTATATCTACAGTGAGATGTGATAAATCCAACCAGTATGTGACATTTCTTCAGTCTCAGACAATTTGATTGCTTACAAGAAGTTGTCATGCAATTGTAGCACAGTGGTAGCTGAACTTTTTAGGAATGTGTTACAAAATGTTAGCAATTGAGAGAGGTGGTGGATAGGAAATTCTGACTGTGACTAGGACTTTCTAGAGGCTCTGTCCCTATGCTGTTTAGATGCATTTCAGAGATTTATGTTTGCGTAGTTCACTGCCACTTTCACTGCATAATGCAAATGAGACTTGTATGTCTTTGCTCTAATGTGTATTTTTCTCATTAGCACTATTTTATATTCCTTCATTTACCCATTCACAGGAGGAGCTATCTCCAACATGTACAGCATAATGGCTGCACGGTACAAGTACTTCCCTGAAGTCAAAACCAAAGGCATGGCTGCAGTCCCTAAACTGGTTCTCTTTACCTCAGAACATGTGAGCCTAATACGCTGCTAATTCTAGTTTACTGCTGAATATTGTGGAGATGCTTCATCATTAAACGTGTGTATGTTTTGCTGCAGAGTCACTACTCAATAAAGAAAGCTGGAGCTGCACTTGGATTCGGAACAGACAATGTGATTTTGATAAAATGCAATGAAAGGTAGGATGAATGCTAAGGTTTTGATATATTCAGTGTGTTCATCTGTTAAATTTGTTGTATTGTGCTTAAGGACTGTTTCAGTACAGTGTGTCAAGTTGCTAATGGCCTGTTGAGAAAATCCTATTATTTCCACTGTAGCTAGTGTTGCCATATGCACTCTCTAATTTCCTTTGTCTTTCTGTTTCTACAATAATTACAGAGGCAAAATAATACCAGCTGATTTGGAGGCAAAAATTTTGGAAGCAAAACAAAAGGTTTGTGTTTTTAAAAAGCAGTGCTTAACTATTCAGCTTAGTAAAATTTCCTCTTCCTTTGAAGGCTGAGGGTTAGCATTAAAAGAGAACATTATAATGAATCTTACTATAACATTTTACAATAGCTGCTTGAATCAGATGCTTATTTCTTCTTCAGTTTCCATTTACTGTTTAAAAACAAAGTATTTTTAACTTTGGAATCACACCTGTATTTTATGACTCCAAAAAAGAAACCAAAAACCAATCATGTGTGTTTTGAAATATACATGAAAACATGGAAGTAAACATGCTTTTATTAAGACTTTAAAGTTCAGCCAAAAAAAAGTTTGTGGAATTTCTAAAAATGCTCATAGATTTCAAGTGCAAGGCTATGGGGTTAGTAAATATAGCAGTAAATTTCAATTTTGAGGCATTCATTGCTATTTCTTGAATTGATGTAATTAAAAGTTCATATTTTTTTAAATAAACCCACCAAAGTTAGAGCAATGAAGATTATATTTTTTTTTATTTATTAGCTTCTTTATATTTCATCACTCTGAAATTGCAATTCACATTTTTTAAAATTCAAATTTTTCTTACTTTGATCTGATAGGTCCACATATTGCTTTTGTTTTGGATTGCTTTGTTCTACGTTGTTCTGTTTCTTAGTAGATAAAGACTAAAAGAATAATTTCAAACCTTCAAATCACATTTAATTAATCTTCCTTTATACCACTGTAAAAGTCTCAACTTCAGTGCACTGTTGCCAGCTTTTTACTAGAACATTTGAAACTCCTTACTAAGAGATTAGACAAAAGAATATTCTTTGTCTTCTGACTAGTTAATTTTGTGAAGTTATGGTACAATAAAATGGATTTTTGTTCCTACCCTCTATACAGTTTGTTAATTTCTGCTGTTGCTTATATGTACATTTTGCTTAGAATAAATCTCATTTTCTAGCAAAAAAATAAGTATAGCAAGATTTTTAAAATGATTTTCACAATTTCACTTTTTTTTTCTGAAAGAGGTTAGATTTTTGTATTTAATATTTCTATTTTTATTGTAGGGATATATTCCTCTTTTTGTAAATGCAACTGCAGGCACAACAGTATATGGAGCTTTTGATCCAATACAGGAGATTGCAGATATATGTGAAAAATATAACCTCTGGCTCCATGTAGATGTAAGTAACTAAATGAAGTACTTTTATTTGGGCAAAAGAGGACTCTTGTTTACACATTTTGTCTTGAATTAAAATATTTATTACTGGATTCTGAGTAGATTAAAATATGTTAGGCTCTTACAAAACAATGAGCCTTCTCTTTTTTTTGTCTTATCCAGGCTGCCTGGGGAGGTGGGCTCCTAATGTCTCGAAAGCATCGTCATAAATTGAGTGGAATAGAAAGGTACTACATGGCATTTATTTGTAATACTCTTACTAAAATACTTTCATAACATACATGATCCTTCACAAATTCATGAAAAGATGAAGTTGCTGCATTAAGGAGCTGAAACACTAAATTAAACAAAAGCAAGACAGGAAAGGTCCACCTTAGGGAGAATGAAACAATACTACAGAAGAAAACAACAAGGTACAGCTGAGTGAAAGGTAAATATGCAGCTGATTTCAAGGAGGACAAGGATATTGCTTGGTAAAAAGAAAGGGAGATTTCCCTATGCATAGCTTTGAAGGGATCAGAAGTCTGGGAATGGGTGAAGGATTAATTGTGGAAAAAAAAAAGTGTGAAAGCTAGACAATGTCTGAAATTCAGGACTTTGAGAATAGCAGTGAGAAATGATTGATCCAGAGAAGGAGTTTGAGGAAGAGTACCTATGATAGGAAGACATGATATGGTGAGAATTTGTAGAGATTCTCTCCTGAAAGATGTTTGCAGTTATTTCCAGCAAATGAAGAGTATATGCTCTGCCTGAAAGGAAGTGTTCTGTAAATAAAAATTGATAAATATGTATATGTATGCTTGCTTTCGTATTGCACTTGCATATACATGCATGTGTACAATTGTGTATACAACAAAAAGAGGAATGCATGGTAAAAGCTAAATTAGCAGAGGCTTTTTAGGGACAAATTTCAGTACTATAAAGCTGGAAAGGACAGAGCTGGTACAATTCTACTGTGCCAGATAAGGGAACTTGCAGGAAGGCCAGAGAGAGTCATGGATATTCACATCTCAGAGCACTGGGGCCTAGGAGTTGATGCCATGTGAGGATCACATAAAACAAGCAGAAAGCTGTTGTATAGGCGAGAGTGATGTCTGCAGAGAAGAGTGCATGTGTGCTCCCAAGCACATAATGCAGATTACCAAGATACCCACTGAGACCAGAAACCAGCCTTTATTACACAGTTAATTGAACCAAATTAAAAAAGGCAAGGCATTTATGTTAGCAATACAGCAGAGTGAGAAAGTGGCCCTTTCTCCAACCCTTCCAATTCAAAGAGGGGTCCCATGTGTAGTGTTTGGCACAGTTGTTGCCATATTCAACGATGACTAGGCTGTAGTCCGTAGAAGATGCTGTTTATAACCCAATGCCCCAATGGCCATGTTTGCCTTTAGGTTTCCAGTGGAACTGCTCTGTCATAAAAGGCTGCCTGCCTGAATAAAAATAAAGCAAGCGATAAAGAACCAGAAGCATCTTTCCTATCATTCCAGATATCAACTTCCAAGGAAGCAAAAAAGATTTGAAACAAGTTCCACTCTACAAATTAGCACCAAATTGCTTCCTTGAGCCAACCATACTGGATGCAGACACTACGTATAGGCATAAAATAAGATCAGAAAGCAAGCTTCCCTAGTGGTGGGGATCTCATGCAGTAAGTGAAGTACAAGGAAAACTGTGCGGACTCTTCTGTGGCAGGAGTACTCTGATGTATCCTATTTTCTAGTGACTCACGTTATGGCAACATGTCCAATATGAGGTCAGCATTGCAAAGTAATTTCCTTAAGCCACAAAGGCTTGGTCACAGTAGTTTTGGCACACCTCTTTTGACCTGAGGTTAACCCAGAGGTGCTAATTAACACCTTCAATTAATCAGCAAATGCAGAAAGCAGCAGGCCACAAAGCACAATATTATATATTCTGTAGTCAGCTGCATGGATCTTCAAATGTGGGATGGGGCCCACATGTACTGTGTAATTGCCTGTCATGGGGCTCAACTGGGGTCTGTTGCTTAACACTCAGGCTAAAACTTGGCCCAATCAGAGACATAGGCATGTGAGGACTGGCATGCTGCCATGGTACAGAGCTGGGATTGCCTGAGGTAGGATAGGCTCTGGCTGGCTGGCTGGCTACTCAGGGTAGAGAGTGATGTTTTCATGTTAAAATAAGCCTAGTACTCCTTGCAAAAATGGCTCAAAATCATCTTTGTTTGGAACACTGAAAGTTAAATAAATGTACTGAAGTGAAAGAAAGGAACTCAGGTTTCTTGACTTTTCTATCTGAAGTAGTCAATGAAGTTTTTTAAAAGGTAATTGCCTCCTGAGCTATATGCCTGCTGGTTTGCACTGCCTAAGCAGGAGATTTGAGAGGTTTATTGAGCTCCCCAGGTACAACACAGACCCGCTGAGAGAAGGATGTAGAAAAGGAGGAAATATGTTTGAATGTTCTTCCAATCACATTGTAAGAACACATGCATAGTCAGTGAAATGTGGTTATACACTCCCCCCCCCCCCCCCAACCACACAGTGAATCAAAGGGACATTTGGTAATTAATTACTTAGGGTGAAGAGGTCAATGGATGTACAGTGTTGGCACATTTATTTTAGTGTCATCATTAAGCTGTCTAGGATAGTGTGTTAAAAAATGTAGAACATCTCATCTGTTTGGCTTGCAAATTAGGTGATCTTGTGCCTCCAACTGTGTTTATATGTAAATAGTTCTAAGATTTACATAAAGCATGGTAGATTATAACGTAAACTTTTGTAGCCTTCTAACAGTGCACGGACTTGACAAGCTATTACAGCTAATGCCTCTTGTGGCTCTAACTGGAAAAGCAGGTAAAGAAGAGTGTCGTTTTCCTTGCTTTTTACTTTTTCAGCAGCTGCTCACTAAAGAATTGTATTCTCACAGAACTCGTTTTACTCACTCATTTCTCTGACAACCCCTTCCCCCAGGCAGTACCTTGAATTGATATAACCAGACAATTTTCCTCCCCTGTTTCTAGAAGTGGAGTCTTTTCAGGATGAAGTTTGTATATCAGCTAATCAGCATAGTCTGGCACCAGTTAGCAGGTATTAGTAATAATATAAACTAATTTGAAGTGTGACATTACAATGTTACCACACACACAAAAATAATTCCTTTCTTGGACAGTAGAGCTGGGAAAGATGACATTCGAAGTGCTAATAATCTCCATAATGAGATTATTGATCAAAATTCCATATATTTGCAGCTGAAAGTAGAAAACAGATGTGACAGCTTCAGGTTAAGTTTCTGTTTTCTGAAGATACCTGAATATATAACTCTTTTGCAGAGCAAATTCAGTCACTTGGAATCCACACAAGATGATGGGAGTGTTGTTACAATGCTCTGCCATTCTTGTCCGGGAGAAGGTCTGCTGTATATTTCTTACATTTAAAAATAATTATGAATTTACATTGCATTTAAGAATATATCTATATATTATTGGTTTTGTTGTTGTCAGATCTGTAGACAATGTGGGTCAGACCTTTAGCTGTTGAGTGTGCATATTCTATTAACACCACAGCCATGCTAATATACTTCACCTGACTTCACAGTCTAAACTGCTTAAATAAAAAGCAACTTTTTTTTTTCCCCCTTAATCTATTGAAAAGAAAGCATTCTGCTTTTGTTGTGACTCCATATATATTTTTAGGACTTTCTTCTAGATACTTAATTGTCATCAATGAAATCCAGACTAGTGTCTTAATTCTTTTAAGCAATATGTATTTTCCCTAGATGATTAAAAAAGAAGTAAGATAATCTGTGGGTAGGACTAATTCTGTTGTTTAATAATTTCTGGCATGTCAATTGCTACTAGAAGAGGTTAGCTGAAGAAGTGGTGCCTGTTCATAGAACTGAGATGAAAGAGTTGTGGGTTCTAGCCCTAGGTTTGCCATTGCTCTTCTGGGTGATCCATCTCTAAAGTGAAGACTGCAGCATTTATTTCCCTTTATAAAACACTTGAAATTTATTGGAGAGAAGAACTAGCTGTTATTTAGTGGCACATATGCTTATTATGCTAGCTATTGCAGAATTTTGTCAATTTTAAAAAATTGTCTATAGGAGAACTTTGATAGATATTTTTGTATTTGTCATCAAGGTTCTTCAAAGAACCACTAATAAACTGTGAAGGCCATGCAAACCATTTTAGAAAGGTGACATTTAAGACTTATGTGTTTCATAAAGGAATTTGCTTCTGGTTTTGTTTGTGTTTTTTTTTTTTTTTTTTTTTTCAGAGATCTTTACCTGTAATCTGTAAGTTTGTGTTGAACTGTGGCCCATAGTTATTTGTAAGCAAAAAAAAAGTCTGGTTTAGGTGGTTTGTACTTCTACATATCTCTAATGCAGTTGGATAATGTATAAAGTTGAAGCCTTCAATTACTTCTCTTTTTAAAAAATGTTATGCAGCTATTTGCTGCACTGAGAGTGTGTGGTGCACTGAGAGACCACTGCACGTTATTTTAGTGTGTAATTTAGCATATTAACAACTTAAGTCTTAAGAGTATAGCGTTACAAAGTGAAATGACAAAGTTAGTAGCAAAACCCAAGAATCTAAATGAATCTGAGAATGTTTTTTGGGTGTGGGTTTGTAAAACCACATGACTAGTCAGAGGATTTGAAGAGAACCACGTCAGGTTATGAAATTATTTTTGTGCCTCAGGTTTACAAAACAAGATCAGTATTTTATAGTTTGACCCACTAATGAATAATTATTCTATATGTATTTGAAATATTTTTAAAATCAGTGCATGCAGTTTTATACGCATATATGTCAGTAACCACATGTTTTTCATTGCAGGGTATACTTCAAGGCTGCAATCAGATGTGTGCAGGTTATCTCTTCCAGCCAGACAAACAGTACGATGTATCATATGACACTGGAGATAAGGCAATACAGTGTGGTCGACATGTGGACATTTTCAAATTCTGGTTGATGTGGAAAGCAAAGGTAAACAATAAAAGTGCATCTCAAAACACCCAGAAATGTAATTATTTAATTTCTAAATCTCATGTAATGGAACACAACATAAATGTTTGTATGATTACAATCTCTAAATGCACAGGTATCTGGGCATTAAATTGGAAAAGTGCCATTTGAATTGCAGAACACTGGCCATCGATAAACTCATCTGGATATTAGAAGAAAGAGTTAAGGATTTTGATGAGTCCTGTAGTAAAACTAGTGAGGGGAGGACACTGAAACGGTGTCTATACACTTACATAAGTATTTTATGACAGATTACTTGTAGTAGCAGCAGAGTAGACTTCATGACTTACACCAGTCATTTGGTCATCACGTTTCAATGTGTAGATTCTATAAAGCAATTTTGAAAACAAAACCTTCTTGTGAAGAAGCTTTGCCCAAGTGATGATTTAACAGTTGATTCCCTGGTACTACTGTGGTATACCTATGACAGCTGAATTTAAGTATGGACTTAAGTGTTCACACAATGAGGGTCTGCGTAGTCAAGAAGACACATTTAATTTATATTTCTCTACCTGCAGTCGTGTTATTATTCTTCTTCTTGTGCTGACACAATGGGAGTTCAGTAATCTGTCCACAGTCAAATAGTTTTTTTTTTTATGAACTATTCAACTGACCTAATGTCAAACAGTACAATCATTAAACAACTTTTGCTTTGAGTGAGACAGCAATAGTAAATATCCCATGATAATAAAAGATAAGCTCATGCAGATTTTTCTCAGTACTGAAGACTGAAAACTTTAGATATGCAGTTACTTTTAAAGAGATTGTAGAACTGTGATTGTTTATTTTTAAAAGTAGGTCAGAGAAAGAAACACAAATCTTCAACACAAAATACTTGTAATTATTACTGTAGTGATCAGCCTAGGTTTGATTACCAGGCTAAGTACATTTCAGTTCAGGCTCAATTCTTCCTCTAAAATAAATGATTTTGCTACTGCAATTCATAATGTGAAAATGCTTATGATGCATTAGAATCAGGCTATGACTAGCAACTTTGGAGTGTGTTGTTTATGCTTCTAATTACCAAGTGCTGACTACAGACACTATTAAAGCACAGATTGAACATTTTTTTCTAAATATCAGCCAAACACATTTTGTTAAACCTAGCATCCTGATTCTACCTCTGCTGTTAATTCACCTGTTAAACTGACTTCACTAATGAAGTAAAGCACTTCACAGTAAAGAAAGAAAACAGAGTGGAAACCATTATGGATACAGGTCATATGTAAAATTCAGAAGAAGGATTTGTGGATGTTATTCTTTAAGAATAATGCAGATTAAGTTTTTTAAATTTCTTTGGAGATTAGTTACTTTGGATTTCTGTTTGTGTCTTAGGATGCATTCAGATTTCTTGGATCCAAGTTCTCTTGATATATTGGATAAAACCTGTTTCTAACATGTTGCATTGTATTACAAAATTGTTAAGTAAACAAAGCTATGAAAATTTCTCCTTCAGCATTAGCCACCATAAGAGATTATATTCTTGTACTCATAGTAGAAATACATAGCCAAGGTCCAGAAATATTCTCCTGACTTTAACTTCAGTCATTTTATTCAGTACAAAGAACTTACCCCAAATATACAACAAGTAAATAAGGTACTTGTTTTTCTTCATTCATGTATGAAATGTGCTTAATAAAACCCAAACAAACACCACAACTCTTCCCCCTCCCCTTTCTTATTTTATTATTAACATTAATTTTTCTGGGATTATGGTCTTTCAAAACAAATCAGATATGACCAAAGATCAGTGAGTAGGTAAATTAATTTTGGGAAAGATATTGCAGACTTTTGTTTGCTGACTTCCTTTAATGCAAATTTCTAGCAAACTGTTCAGAGGAAATAGCTCTTATCTGTTCAATTGAGCTGAACAGTCTTTCAGCAAGAGATGGGAAGCCAAGACTTAATATTAACAATATTTTTTGAAATAAAAACAAACAAACCAACCTCCAAAACAACCCCAAACCAAACCCCCCAAAAAATCCCAAAGCTAAAAATATCAAAAGCCATTGTTATTATTTTCTTAAAACAAGATCAAACCCAAGTTTGATGCAAGTTAGGCCACATTTAGCCAATTTTGTAGTGCTGATTAACTTTTAAATTATAAGAAATAATACTGCTCAATATCTTCTGACTGAAAATGTGTAAGAGTGAAGCCTGTCTGAAAAGATGATTCATCAGTGGTGTAAAAATGACCATATAATTTACACCTGATTTCTTTTCGAAACAGGGTACAGTAGGATTTGAAAACCAGATCAACAAATGTCTGGAACTGGCAGAATATCTCTACACTAAAATAAAAAACAGAGAAGAATTTGAGATGGTTTTTGAAGGGGAGGTAAGTTTTCTTTCATTTTATCCTGTGCGTAGGAGCCAAATCTTTATGGAATTCTGAAAACAATTTTCTTTGTACTTCTCACGGTCTTTCAAGCCAGTTAGCAAAATACATTTATTTTCCAAAGAACTACGTGACTGTTGGCATCTGGGCCATTTTTTGGCCCAATGCATGTGGTTTTGGACCCGAAATGGCAGATTTATTTCCTTCTCCAGATGGCTTAGCTTAGGATGTGAAGACTACCCTAATACAACCTACTGATGCTGAAACTGAACATTGTAACATGAATAACTGAGAACCTGCTATTTTTGCCATTATGTTTTGTTGCTAGTGCCACTGCATAGGCTCCTGGTTGACAGGATAACAAATACTTTTCACTTCTGCATTTATTGGGGAGGGGGGAAGGAAAATTGGGTTGCCTATGCTGTGATCCTAGAAAACAGTTCCCTTAGAGCTGCATGAAGGTGAAAAATATTTTCACTTCACTAGAACCCTAAAACATTGCATAGGAAATGTATAGGGACATTATACAGGCAATGTATAGGGAAGTTAAGGGAGCAGATGCAACCAGCTGTACTGTAATCCTTTTTTNAGATTTTAATCTTTTTTTTTTTTTTTTTTAAACATGCAGAACTAGAAAAGTTAATACTGTATTTTGTTTTCCATGTCTGCGCTAAAATATGCTACTGAGTGGCCTTTAGTGTGTGATTGATCTGTATAATTTTGTTTATTGATGTATGTGTTTGTTTCTTTTTGCAGCCAGAGCATACAAATGTATGTTTTTGGTATATTCCGCCAAGCCTCAGGGGCATGCCGGACTCTGATGAGAGAAGAGAAAAGTTACACAGGGTAGGTGGGCTTTGTTAAATGCAAATGTATAGCCTACTCTTTCAACTCAATGCACAGATACATTATTTTTCATTAAAAGAATTGACAGATATTCCAAATTCTAGAATGTCAGTTCTCCAATTACTTTTTATGACCTTGATATTTGTTCACCTTTGTCTCCTGCCTACACTGAGTGTCAAGTCGCATTTCCCTATAAAACCCAACACAGAACATACTCAGTTATTCTGTCTTTTGTATCACTTCTGTGCTGCAAAGAGTGTTACACGTCTTGAAAAGAGTAGCTAGGCGCAAAGACATTCCAGTGCTTTTTGAATAGGATAGAATAGGAACAAGAGAAACAGAAGTGTAATTATTTGAAATACTGGGACAGGTAAAGGACATAGGAACCTCTAAGACCTTCTCAAGTCTCTATTTTGATTTTTAAATGTGCTTGGTCACTCGTGCATTGATGCATTTCAGTGAAAATGAGTGTCCTTTGGAAGACTCTGGGATAAATTTATTTGAAGAAATGACAGAGGGAAGTGAAAGCACCATAAAGGCATCACCAGAAAAAAGTATTGGTATTTAGAACTTGAGGAAAGTGAGGACAGGCTGAGAGAGTTGGGGTTGTTCAGTTTGGAGAAGAGAAGGTTCCGAGGAGACCTTATTGCAGCCTTCCACTATTTGATGGGGGCCTACAAGAAAGCCGGTGAGGGACTTTTTAGGGTGTTGGGTAGTGATAGGACTGTGCGGAATGGATCCAAGCTAGAGAAAGATAGATTTAAATTAGACGTTAGGAAGAAGTTCTTCACCATAAGCGTAGTGAGACACTGTGGAACAGTGCCCAAGGAGGTGGTGGTACATTCCTGGATGTTTTTAAGGCCAGGCTGGATGTAGCTCTGGGTAACCTGAGCTAGTGGAAAGTGTCCCTGCCCGTGGTGGGGAGGTTGGAAATGGAGGTCACTTCCAACCCTGACAATTCTGTGATTATAAAGTATCTTACAAAACAGTAAAAGAACTGATATCTGACCTTGTCTGGCAGACAGCAGAGCAGGAGAAAGATGGTCTGGATGGAAAAACTGGGCTCAGTCAATACCAAATATTAAGACAGTTAGGACATTATTCCTTGTAAATTAAAGTGAGGAAGAGAGATTGCAGTAAACACACAGCACTGCAAAACTACAGGAAAGTTTCCAGAAAATATACTTTATGACAAGATCTTATGAAAATTTTCCATTGTTGTCCATTGCACCCTCCTGCAAAATTACTTTATCCTCAAAAAGGTGGTTCTGGAGTAGGTTGTCATAAAAAGACAGCATTTCTTCACAACAAAATCTTCAGAACAAGGAGATGATGCATACATTTAATAAAATTATTGCACAGTGCATACTGTAGGATGCTATTAGTCTATTAGTAAAAAAGATGGATGTTATTTTTGTCAATTTTAAATATGTAATCCTGCATACTTATTTTTGCAAGCTTTTTATCTTACAGATATTTTTATAAAAACGAGGGTCTTTCTAATCTACTTTTTTTTTCCAAATTAAGAAATGTTGTGATATACAAAGAAAAAGTTAAAACTTTAAAATCCTTCTTCTCTTTCTCTCTCTTTCTCCTTTTCTCTTTCCTCTTTATAAAAATGCTTAAGGTGGCACCGAAAATCAAAGCACTGATGATGGAGTCAGGTACTACTATGGTTGGATATCAGCCTCAGGGCGATAAAGTCAACTTCTTCCGAATGGTCATCTCAAATCCAGCAGCAACTAAGTCTGACATTGACTTCCTCATTGAGGAAATAGAGAGATTGGGGCAGGAGCTGTAGTACAGTGGTTGAATTATTTATTTCTCTAATTCACTGTTTTCCAGCACTGGTTATTTTTTTACCCAGTTCTGCAGAACATGTTTTAAGGAAATTCTCTTTCTGCAACATCTTTAACAAAACAACTATAGGCTACTGAAACACATGTATTGGTAGATCATATTACTGAGGGAAAATGTATTATCTTGAAGTTGAAGTACTATTGACTCTTACATTGGTCTTGTTTATTGTAGTCAGCAGGAAATTAATAAGTACTAAAATAGCAAATTAATAACTGCACAGTATATATGTACAGTATAAACAAATATATATAATTATATATATATAAATATACATACATATATATATACAAAGAGTGGTTATAAACTTAGATCTCAGCCACAGCATGTTTTCCACTTTAAGAGAATAAACTTTTCCTTCAACTAATGATGTGGATAATGTGCTACAGATTTTTCTGCCAGGTAAAAATAGATATATAGAAACATTTCTAAAATGTAGATTCTTAGGAGCTAAAGAAAATGTATAACAGTATTAAATCTTATTGTTGGTGCTTCTCTCAAGTACAAAACAGCAATCTCTAACAGCACCTTCAAGTGAAATAGTTACATTTCCCCTTCAGTGTCACATCAGGGGATAATAGTAGCAGAGCTGTCGTAACAGGTATATTATTGCTGTATTTTTAGAGGTTAATTTGTGTAGATTGTGTATATTATCGTTAAATGACTTTGTGTAAAAGGATTTAAATGTAATAGTTTTACAGCAAGATAACTGTTGAATTGTAGGTATATGAAATATTTGCTTATTTATATGCAGAGATTTACCATGCCGAAGAACTGTCTTGTATTTTCTTCCATTTGTAACGTATCCTATTTATATATTATTGAAGTTCTAAATAATGTTTATGGTATTTTAGTGTCTTTGTGAGCCAAAGAAAAAAAAAATACAAAAAATATTAGTTGACACTTTCATTAAATCCTAGTGCCCTTAAAATAACTTACAGATGATTTTATTGAATGTAAGGAATTCATGGTGTATAGACTGTCAAATTATGAGGTCCCTTTAATCTATTAGAATCTTCAGTTTTATTTATTGTAATGTCAGACTGTCTGTTCGGTGTTCTGGATGCTTTTGTAGTGAGTACTGTTTGCTAACCAAGGCCCCTGTTTTTGAGTTGTATATTACAACAAAGTTCTATGACCATTTAAACTAAATTCTGTGGGAGTTTTAATCAGCAACATTCTTTTAGTGAAATAGAATTCACTAGGTGTTTGGATTTTCTAAAGTTAATAAAACCAAAAGTAATCTCAGTATCTTGAAATGCAGCTGGTTTGTCATAACAATTTCAACTGGCAGGACTTTTCAAAGTATAAACACCAGAGTTATCTGCAGTTTGTTCAGTTTCAATCATTAGATAATCAATAACACCAAGTGGAAAACTCCATGCTGGAAGAGGAGTAGTGGAACAAAATGAAGATTCATTAATCCTCTGTCTACCGAGTTACTGTCATGGTGATAAATGGAACATGCTAAATTAAAATATTTTAATATGTGATTCTATTGCTGTCTCCTATGGAAGTCGGTAATTAATTGTTTTTTCTTTTTCTTTTTTCTCCAAAATCAGTAATAAAATTAAATTATGTTAGAAGCATTTAGGGAACTGCAGTCATGCTATGCAGTTTTTGCAGCCTCTTTGGTCCCCTTCAGTTCTGTGGAAGGACAGCTACAGCCAGGAGTGATTTCCATCCTGCAGGTCCCACTGGAAATCTTCTAAGGATGGTGTCTTACATCTTTGGCTGCAGGGAGAAGGAAGAAGCTGCCATGGTAAATGCCGTATCATACAACACAATCTTTTCAGCTTTTCAGAGAATTATTCCTTATCCCTCTTCCATAGCCTTCTATACAAGTTTTTCTTGGAATTATTTGAGTTGAATCTAAAACTTACTATAAATACATCGCTGTCTTTTAGATTTATGACTATGGCTTTTAAAATATTACCTACATCACTACTTTTATGCGATTAATACACTCCTACACCCCCACCCCCAGTAACCTCACTGGTACAGTATTTCTTTGATTATGTTCTTTTCCTCAAGACAGTGTGGTTAGTTTCTTGCTTTCTTGATCTTAAACTTCAGTCTTCCTCAATTACAACCCTGATATTTTACCACGTCTTCAATACTTAACATTTATTGATGTAAACATCAATGCTGTGTGACCTGAAGCCTGCAATACAGAAGCAGTCAGTGTGAACATTGACTTCAATGCAAACTTCCATAATATTAAATGCTACTCTTTATAGATAGCAGCTATTGATCAAAACTAAAGGGCCTCTCATTGGGAGCTGTTTTTTGGAGTACAGAAGTAAGATTATTTTGAAGAGGGAGTGCATATGATAATTCAATGTACAGGCTTCAGCCTGAAATTTGGTCTTTGTCACAGTTTTACTTTATTCAAAGGGCAGCTACAGAAGGCTGAAAGGTTTCCCTGAGTTCTTCCTGTTTAAGAGAAATTTTATAAACAGGTGTAATCAATGCAAATATGAATAACTGCTGACCTAGCTTCACTAGGGAATTTGTCTTCCACAACAGCAGCAGCATAGTGCTTGTGATTTCTTCAACCAGTCCTTATGTAGGAATTTCTGACTTAGTCTATCTCCCTAGTCAAGATGTTTCAGCAACAGCATTTGTAAAGAGCTCAATTTATCCTTAATCTCTAACCTTGATATTTCAACCTTACAGATCTTTAAGGTACAGAGAGTCATTCTCATGTAACTGATCACAAAACTTAGGAAAGACTAATTTAGTTTAGTGTAATCCATACAGTAAGACTTGGACAGTCCTGTGATGGGGTCAGAAATGGATCTAGATCTCTTCAAGACATATGCAATGTTTTGCTCACTAAAATTTCTGCTTCTTCAGTTATCTTGTGTTTTGGAGGTCAAAAGCATCAGAGGTTCTATACAGTGTCATTGATGGTTTGCAGCTAGGTGGAAATGATGGAACTCCTTCTGCCTGTTTCAGAAGTGAGACAGTTAACACAGAGGTGTTTTCTCCAAAGACAGGGATTTTAAGTTTATCTTCCTATTGGATGCGTTTCATCTAGCCTTTCTGCAGTGCTGTGCCTTGACAAAGATGATACCTGCAATTTGATTTTTGTAAAGCTTTCAATTCTAATATCAGACTCTGAAGTGTTTCCCTGTTGTACGCATCTGCTTTCATAGGCACAGGACTCAAATTTCTGACTTGGTAGCTGGTTTTAACAGAACAGTTATGGTCATCAGTAAGAAAACTCATCTGTGTTTTCTCCTCAGTAGGCAATTTTCATCTGAGTAATATGTTACAGCTTCTCAGACAAAAGCTCACTTGGGATTATCCTGCTTTTTAATATATACACTATTGGCTGTGAGAGATCAGGAAATGTGGATATACAGAGATGTTGACTAATTCAAAGCATTGCAGTTCCAGGTGAGTTACTTTGTTTTTCTGAGGTTTAGAATATACTCTAAAGTGGCAAATTTGCCTTTAAAATCATTCAGACAGTCACTGTAATTTCATGGGGGTGAATTCAGATTAAATAAACAACACGCAAGGTCTTAGCTGAACATGTAGCTGCAGTGCTTGTTCACTGATGTAACTTACTTGGAAAAGAC
Organism: Ramphastos sulfuratus; assembly: GCA_013399055.1. Classification (NCBI taxonomy): domain Eukaryota; kingdom Metazoa; phylum Chordata; class Aves; order Piciformes; family Ramphastidae; genus Ramphastos; species Ramphastos sulfuratus. The sequence continues at coordinate 241,742 of WBNM01021508.1, read as the reverse complement.
TGACCATAGAATAAAAATCAACAGCAGCTGTTGATTCTGAATGAAAAAAAATCTGATTGTATTGTGTTATATATATATATATATACACACACACACACATATAGAGAGAGAGGTATCTCAATTATACCATTCATGACAGACAGATGGAACCAGGGGCCTTGGGAATAATACAGAATTTTAAAATCATAATTGACTTAGTCAATAATCTGTTTTTTGAATGGTAACAAATGTGAAGGGATTTTCTAAGCTGAATCTCTGTTTTGTGGTTTGAAAAATGTTGAAGTTATAAAGGAGATATGCAATGCAGTTGTAATTTTTCAATAAAAGTCAATCTTAAAACTCTGATTTGCTTCATATAATTTTTGTGAGCTCTTTCATTTCCTTAAGAATATGAGACAAAAGCCATATGACGTTATCCCACACATGAAAAATAATAAGGCAAACATTAAGGCTACTATTTAAAGTGTGAATTGAATGTGAGTTTGTCCCAACTGAGAAAGAACTGCAAGCTCTGGACTTTGATAAGTTTGAATAGGGCTGTCAAGGCACTAGTACTGTGTAGAAACACCAAAAAACAGAGAATCTAAACATCTTTCTCTGTGATGTTTTATGTAGTTTCCAAAATCCTCGTCCAACGTATACAGAGTACCCAAGAATCATAGAATCATTAAGGTTGGATCATTAAGTCCAACTGTAACCCAACTACCATGACCACTAAACGGTATCCTAAAGCGCTACATCTACACACTTCTTGAACACCTCCAGGGATGGTGATTCCACCATCTCCCTTGGCAGCCTGTTCTAATGCATCACCACTCTCTAAGTAAAGAAATTTTTCCTAATGTCCAATCTATACCTTCCCTAGCACAAATTAAGCCCATTTCCTCTTGTCCTATCTCTAGTTACGTGGGAGAAGAGACCAACACCAGCCTCACTACAACTTCCTTGTCAAGAAAGTAAACAGGAAATTTGGAATGAGTAAAACAAGCTCTTGTGGTAAAAAGCCTTGCTATTTAACCCATGGATATATTTACAAAACTTATTTCTTGTAATGCAGATCTTACTTAACTTTGCACACTTTACAATGGCACAGGTTCATCTCAGCGTTAAGAATGTTCAAATGGGCACATGATCAGAACTAGGATATTTTTGTTGAATCAAAATTCTGCTTGACTGAAGAAAAGGTTTGGTTTGGTTTGGTTGTTTTTTTTACAGTAAAAAGTGGAATGGGACCAGGCCTAAAGTTGTTTTGAATAGCATTATGTATGTTTCAGCACTTAAGTGCTTGTCAGGCAAGAAATGATAAAAACATGGTGAGAAGAGCCCTCATGGTCATGTGACAATACACTGTGGAATCGGTACCATGGAATATTGGGTGCCTGACTGTAAAAGCATTTAAAGTGTGTGTAGCAGAAAATCTGTGACTATTCTTATCAGTCAGTTAGAAGTGGGTCTCTTCATTCAGCCACTTTCATAATAAGCATTATAATGCACAGTCTTTTACATTAAAAATGTTTCCTTGAAACAGAAATAAATGAGAGATCGGCAGCTTTATTTTGTGAGTAAAGTAAACATATTTCATACAAAATATTTTTTAAAGGTGTACAAGGGTAGTCTAATCTTGGCACTGTAGAAGTTGACAGAAGAATTGCTGCTGATTGTGTGGATCAACCATTCCCATTCTTGGAAATGAAATACCATCACCTAATAAAATGATAGAATGAGATTCTGAGGAAGGAAAAAACACTGAAATGTGTGTTTTCTCTAAAATGAGCCTCTGTGTAATGCAGCCACATCAAACACATTGAATGTATTTCATATAGAATCACAGACAGTTTAAAATACACCAGAAGATATAGTAAAACTTTTCGCACATGATATGTCTTTATCTATCTATGCATGATACACACTTGATATATATCATGTATAACATGGAGAAGGTAATTAAGAATTTTCCATAACTTTCCATTCTATACCATATCTTGCAGTAACCTAGCCTTTTTTTTTTTTTTTGGTATACTGATATAGTGACACATAACAATTTGAATTGATTAAATGTTCGTGACATAGACAAATTCTGATTAATTACTGCTTTATGCTTTATCATTAAAACTATCACTGATTTTAACCATATGTAACAAATTTGATTTTGGTTGCTTTAGGGTGGAATGAGCACTCTTTGAGAAGAATGACTTTTCTTAAGAACGTGTTCCCTTCCACGTTAAGGAATTTTATGCAGCAAACTAAGTGCATGGTCAATACATCCTGCAAAGAAACTTGCTTAGTCCATTAGTGTAGCGAGGAAATATCAGAATACAAAACACTAAAAGTTATGGAAGATGTTTCTATCATGCGTGAGTGTTAAAGAATGTTCAGTTTACATGCAGACTGTTCAATACAAAGTTGGGGCCACAATGAGACTCTGTGCAGTTAGGTATAGCTTGCTGTGATCAACACAATCTGCTTGAATTTCCTCTTTAGCATTTAATAATTTTCAAATTGTGACAATTATGTGCAGGGTGGTGATACGTGAATCAGGAGATTCACTCAAGAACTGCAACTAAGCTAAGTGAAGAGGTTAAAAGGAAAGGATGGCTGTACGGCATGGAAAAACTTGGGTTTCATGAGAGCTTTTGGAAGAATCAAACGTAGGAACAAAGCAGAAGTTTTCAAGCAAACTCGGTAAAGAAAAAAAAAAATCTGGTTCTTTGTTTTAATTGACCTATTTTCTGAGGAAAAGTGGAGCATTGTTCAGTAACGATCATAACAGAAAAAAAATAAGATAAAATGTTACACACCTTTATTTCTTTCTGTTTTTTATCATGTAATTGGTTCAGCATCTGAATATAATTATTTCAGACTGAATAACCTATATGCCAAATATGCCTACTTGTGAGTGTATTTGTATTTCTTGATATGAAACACAGGAGCACATGTATGTACATACTCAGTGTGTTATCAGGAAAACAAAAAGTTTTCTGTAGGACTTTTCAAGACATCTGCAAAGATTCTTGAAGTATAACATTAAGTAAATATCTCATGAAGGAAATAATTTACTATTTCCCCTTACCTTTGAAAGTGTGTATGTTGTGTATAGATATGAATGACTAAGCCTCTATCAAGTGAAATTCTTAAGTTACATACTTTTTTTTAACAGGATACTAGTTTGGTTCATATGAGAACAGTTGGTTTGAGGCAGGAATTACTATGTGAAAAATTTTGGCCTTTTTTTATTATGGGAGGATGCGTGCCATGACAGTGTGAGCAAAAATGCCTAAGAACACGAAAGTGATCAGAAACAGAGAAACAAAATTTAACATTTCAAAGAACTGTAGAAAATGTTACTACAAACAAATGTAAGTATAATTACTTTAACTTAGATTTAAAGCAGCTTACTGTCTGTGACCACAATATAAGCTGATTTGAAGGTGTGTCCGCTTGGTGTGACATCAGCAAGAGTTTGGATAATGCAGGTGTATAAAACAAGCATATTTGCCTTCAGAAAAATTAAAGCTCGAGTGCTGACTTTAAACTTGGCAGGTAAAAGTGTCTCTAAAAAGCCAAGTGAGAAAGGCATAAGACATTTCTCATTCAGTGTTAGGTTGGTCAGTGCTTTTTATGTCTTCTAAAGATCACTTTTATTATAAATTACGTTCGCCATTCAACATCTTGTCTTATCAACTAGGACTTTCCACAGGCCCCAGCAAAAAGGCTATTAATCTCAATTAAGCTGCTTCCTTTACTTTCAGGAAGGCTTCCTGCAGAGTAAGACTAGTATTTGTGCTTGTGGGCATAGGGCCAGACTGAGCACTATATTGTACATAAAGTACTATTTCCCTTACTGACTGTCTCTTTTGGCTAGTTCACTCCTCTGCCACAGACACAGCACAGGTAGTCATTAAACGCGCTGGCATAGACCATAATTATCTCAAGGAGTACAGCTATGTGGGACAATGGGCTGAGATCTCCATGTCCTGGGTTTGGCAGCAGTAAACCAAAGAATCATAGTTGTTTTAATTACAGTAGGATTCCCTATCTGTGGAAAACATGCCATTTACTAATTTATCATAACTATGACTTAAAAACTCACTGTTTTAATTTGCCAGTAGTGCAGCTGCAGCAATTCTGTGCATTCACTTTGCTTGGTCACACTTTTAAGACTTATATTACTTGTACTGTATTATGTTACATTTCAGTGCTATTGTATTCCATACTGTTTGCATCATCATGGCTCTTCAATTATTTTACGTGTTTTTCAAGAAGAGGGTTGGGATTTTTCCCTGCTACAGAGGAACTGGGTTTAGTTTCCCTGCTGTAAAATGCTCCTTATTGGTGAGTAGTTTTTGTTGGTGAAATATAATTGTTTTGTAAGTAAAAATTAATTACCAGCATTATCTTACAGTATAATGTAATGCATATTCTCTTGTCTTGCCAAAGATATAAGGCCTATCTTTTTTGCAAGATATGGTAAATCACAGATTGCTAATTTGTGGCCAGGTTCCTTAGCAGTGAGACTTGTGATTGCCATCAGACAGCTCCCTCTGCTTTCCTAAGAGAGTACACACAGACTGATGGCAGTGTTAGAGCTAGTGCTGCAGTTCTTCTTTCTTCAAAACTTCTTCCTTTTGAATGCATTATTTAAAAAGAGCTACTAGACTGGTAATTGCTGCAATTTTCCTTTCCAAAAAGCTTTTTTTTTTTTNTTTTTTTTTTTTTTTTTTTTTTTTTGGGTATGGCTTTTTTTTTTTTCTTCTCCCAGAAATTCCGTGACTGTAATGTAAATAATTATGCTTAGCTATTGTTGAATGACTTCAGAACCCATGCTGATTTTCTATATATAATGCTGCAAAGAGTACAATTACTGGTGTACTGGAAGCAGTCCAGAGGTGAAGTGGAGGTTCTCAGGGGAATTTGAAGACTTTTCCATTTGCTCTGTAGCTCAGTCCAGAACAGTTTTTACTAGGCAAAGTGGTCATAAGAAGGAACTGAAATCACTAGAAATCACTAGATTACACCATGGAGACTTGGTGTACTCAGAAAAATGTACACTACTTGAATGTACTGTTCACTTCGCTCCGCTCTTCGCTCCACTCTGCTCTACTCTCTCCTTTTAGCAAAAGCAATTAATTAAAAGAGCTTCAACAAATGACTCTTTTTGGGGACCATGTCCTCAGTTTGGGGTTTAGGTAGTGAACTACTAATTAATCTGTCTTTCTACCTAGATAATTTCTAAATGAGATTAATGCATATAAAAGTATACACCTCTAGGCTTGCAACAAGAAGTTATTCTTCACTTACAAGAAAAGCTTCTCTGTTAGGCTACCTAACCAGTCCTTTACACCTATCTTTGAATGGGTGAGTAGAGTGAGATGTTGTCCTAACAAAAGAAGGCAAAGCTAATTTGAACACTCTGACTTTGGTGTGATTCTCGGGTACAAATGAAAGTGAGATGAGAGCTAAAAGGATTGGTGATGCTATGCAAAAGAAGAGTCACACAGGGCCTGTGTCAAAATAGTAACATTGTCCAGCAGGCAAAAAGCAAATATGCAACACACTTCAGGCTGACTAATTTACAAAGTAATAAAACAACAGAAGCCATGAAATAAGTTGATAACAGAATTGACACTGTGGCATGCACTGCATATAGTTTGAAATAGGTACGATCTTACGGCATATTGTTTTATAGGAACACATTTGACATTGAAATGTGTGTGAGTATCTACCCATCCCTTAAGTGCTCATGGCTTTTCTAGTAGTAATGCTTTTTTTTTCATTCATGCATAGGCACTAGAAGTACTTTTTATCACCTACATCACTCAGCCAAGGGTGCAAAGGGAAATTGTATAAAATGTAAAACTTTCTTCTACCCACTTTGCTTACTATGTTTAGCTATCTTAAATCTGATTGATTTCCCAATAGTGTGGATGTCTGTTAAATTACATGCTGATTTCCTAGGGTAAACAATGCATTTCATTACTAAAATAATTTGAAATAGCAAAGGACTAANAGGGGGAGAATGACCTCCCTGCTCCTGCTGGCCACACTATTCCTGATGCAGGCCAGGATGCCATTGGCCTTCTTGGCCACCTGAGCACAATACACTGTATAGAAAACTGTTGCAATGACTTGCAAAAGGAAGTAATATGAGCCAGCAGATTATTCTAACTCTACATGCTTTAAGTCTGCTCTCTGAAATGCAGATTCAACAATCTGGGCAGCTGTTTAGCAGTTACAACAAGGAATACCAAAGATTTATAAAAATGGAGACTTATTTCCCTATTACACTATAAAATCAGGCTTTTATGGGCAGTCATGGTTGGGTGATGATATCTGTTACATTCTTTTCCACCAAAATGAAGTCACATTCACACTTTTACTTTTTTTCCCCCCCTTTAAATCAATTACTGTTTGAAAACCATTTATGTAGCAAGTTATGCAGAATCTTCTCATGTAAGACTCTGTGTGTACATATGTCTCTGTGTCAGACTCAATATCTTGATCACTTATTCTCTAAGAAGCAAATATCACTTATTCTCTAAGAAGCAAAGAAAACAATGTAAAATAATAGATCTAAATCATATATATATATATATAAAAATACGTAAAATGTTAAAAAGATGTCAGTAATTGGTTTTGCTGTGGATTTTTTTTATGCACTACACAGTACAAGTAACTTTTAAACTGGTTTAAAAGCTAAGATCTTTATCATGTAGTTCACAGCTATCTGTGCTCTATAAGCCATATCATCATTGTAGCTAATGAGTCTGTATTATTTGTAAGCATCTGGGCTCATTGGCACTTTAGAAGATACAGATATTGAATTGTTTTTAGCTGTGTTGTGGTAGGCCTAAACAGGCCAAAATAGGCTTATACATGTCCTGGCTTTCCCAGACATGTTTTTCTGCTCTCCCTCCTTCTTCTGTTCTGGGGAGAAGCAACCGCGGGAAAGAAGACAAAAGAATCTGGAGCCACTTAGTCTGAGGGCTGTGACCTGCCCAGACTTGTTTTGAACCCTGTGGTAAACAAGGTACACATGGTTGCCTTGTGCAAGGCCTGTGCTCTGCCCTATGGCTTCACCTGATATGGTCAGGCTTGGCTAACTGCCATTCTGATTGGCTATTCTGTGTCCAAAAGGCCCATTAGTCTCGGGCTGTATGGATAAAAGGAGATGAGCAGGGAGCACAAGGTGTGCTCTGCAGTTGTATCCCTGCTCTCTATCCGTGCTCCTACTGCCTTGTATCCTGTTCCTGGAAACCGCCTTACCAGGAACAGGCTCTAAATGCCTGCACACGATTGGCCTGCATAGCCAGTGTGACATTGGCTGAGACTGCACATCGCATTGCATCCTGCCTGCCCCTCAGCAAGGCTTCTGCTGAATCAGGAGTCAAGAAGAACCAGGTCAGAGTCTGGGCCAGACTCCCAGCTGCCTGAGAAAAGAGCCTGGGAAGACTCCAAAGCCTCTAGCTGCTTTGAGACCACCGACAGCAATCTCACCACATGTTTTGGGTACCGTCTGATAATATTTTGTGAGTAAATACTTCAAGCCTCTTGTAATTCACCATTGCCTCCTGCCATAAGCAGAAAGGAGCTGCTTGAGTCCATCTAGTGAGCAAAAACCAACCAAACAAAAACCAAGAATGACTTCATCCTTGTGGAATTCTTTTGAGATTTAATGAAAATTCTGAGAAAAAGAGAGTAGTTGGTTTTACCAGGAAGGGTGCAAGGATGAAGAATAACGTAAAACTGAAATGAGTCAGGGAAAACTTACAAATATTACATTGTATATTTTGACAGACAAAAAAGACTTGTATAAAGTGGAGATTTGTAATGGAAATAGTTGCACTGCCTTTGGTCTTTTAATATGAAAAAATACATCTCTAAGGTTTGTGTAAAGCCTGCAGTCAGTAGATTCACACTGGGCTTTTGGTAGTCATTGAATAGAAGCAGCAGTTGTAGAAAAGGCAATTAGAGGGAAGGGTACGGAAGGAAAATTGTGCACATAGGTGTCTGAGTGAGGACAGAGCTTACATTGAGAATTGCTCCTGGGCAGGCCTGTGGCTGTGAGCATGACTTCTCTGCTGGACCTGGACCTTAGCCTGCAATTTCTGACTCTTGCAGCACTTTTTTTTTTTTTTTTTTCCTAAGCTGTTCTGTGGCTTCCATTGAAACCAGTGGGTAAACTGCCTTTCCCCTGATCATTTCCTGGACACAGCAATTTCCTCTGTGCTTGTGTTTGTTAGATTCTTTATGGTAACTGCATCTTTTCTTCTTCATGCTGACTCAAGCAGGAAAAATCCCAAATGATCATCTGTGCTCAATTTTCTTCAGCCATTTAACTCTTTCTATACTTGATGTTGCTTTGACACATCTTTCTTAGCAGCTTCTCAGCCCAAATCCCTGTTCCAGCAGTGCCCGGGCTTAGGACAACATCCAAGTTTGTGATATAATTTACAAGCCATGTGGACTATTCCATAGCTCACTGGGTCTGACACCATATATATCAAGACAAGACACTCAAATAAATACACTTGGTAGGTGGTATTTGTCTTTAAAACAGCTTCTAGAAACATCTTTGAAAGTACTTTGTTCATTAGTTCTCCCTAACACATGGCACAACATTGCACCTACAAGTAGGACAGAAGCATCTCTCTAATGGTTAAGATTCACTCAATGTCATGAACACCACCACCCTCTTCATGGTGTGCTATAACATAAAAGTTAGTCCCTGCTGTCAAAGAGGTACTCTCATCCTTGCAGCACTTGAACTCCCAGCTCCGATAGTGATCTGTCCAGAACAGTAAGAGGAGGGTTGATGACGACAGGAATGAGAATGGCTCCAGAAGCTGGTTGGGTCTTCCCGGCTGGTATATTACAGTAAATCACCAGTCCTGTTGATTTTAGTGACACCTGAAAATCTCACCTTAAAATAAACAAAACATATTCCAGCACATCCCACTGGGATCCAGCTGGGCCCACCAGCTTTCATCTCCTAAACTTCATACTTGCTGGGAAAAACATTCAAGCAGGTGGCATTAGCGAGGACCATTGAATCATTCTTGTCAGCATCAAGGAAAAGCAATATTGTTCTGTGTCATTTGGCTTTCAGTATGGTGATTTTAAATGACAAACTGCTCTTTTGGTTTTAAGCTCAACACATGAGTGATGTTCTCTGCTGCTGCCTTTGGGACACTGCAGAAAGTAGAGAGAGCTCTGTCTGCCTGCATTAAAATGGAAACCCAAGTGAAATAGATATAGATGCCTATCTAGGGACAGGGCATTTTGTCTTGAGCTATTTCTAAGTTTAATTTAACACACCTAGGTAGCTCTGGAAGTAACCTCTGACACATCTCTTTCTAAAGAGAAATTTTGCTAATTTACCCAGGAAGTCCTGTAAGATTTCCTCTTTAGAAATAGTGCAAAGAGCACTTGGCTAGCAAGTGAAAGAGGAATCAACCGCAGCTTCAACCTTGGTACTTGTGAGAGGACACAAAGTCAAATTTTAGGGGAGAAAGGCAGTGTACTGCATCAGAATGGCACTGCTTTGTGGCTAGGTTCATACAATCTGATTATATCCCAAGCTTTCTCTTCTTAACCAATTCTTTTTGTTCCCTCCAGTGACAACTCATTAAGAGAAAAGTCCTCTGGCCTTAACAAACTCTACCTACAGCACAATGTTGCCAAGCAGCATTCTTACCAGGATTTTAAGGTGACTATTTGAGTACTGTCAGAATAGAGGATTGCCAGTCCCAGGACACGTGTTATGTTATGTTTGTTTGATTGTATTCAAACTTCCAAACCTAATATCAAAATAAATGAAGCATGTTCACAAGGTCCCAGCAGAGGCATCCTGCTGTCTCACTGATGTGATAAAAAACAGCAAAAGCCTAGATACTATTTTTGCTCAAAAATTATATTTCTTTGTGGAAGAGAAAAGAATCCTCCTTCTCGAGGCTTGAAGGAAAAGAAGTTATCAGCTATTGAAGCAGAAAAAAACAAATCATGGAAGACTTCTCAGGGCAAGAAGAGATAAAGGAGAGAGAGCTAGATGTTGGGTTTTTTTGTTGTGTTTGGTTTGTGGTTTGTTTATGGGTTTTTTTTTTTGTTGTTTTTTGTTTGTTTTTTTCTGAAGTGGGAATTAAAAATAGCTTAGGAAAGACATAGTTGTTGATGATTTCATAGAACATGTCAGGGATGCAAACAACTCAAAATCTAACAAAGACTAGAAAGATCTTTTTCTGAGGCTAAAGCAGACTGCTTTCTTTGAAGTAGCAAAGTTTGTTTCAAGCATGGCTGGAAGGCAGCCAATGGCGTTTAGTTTGTAGCTGTCCAGAAGATGAAGGAATATGCCTTCTGTGACTGAATGCACGCAGGAGAGCTGTCAGAAAGCTGAAGCTCTGCAAGCAGAGAAGAGGAATATTGTGACCAGCAAGTGTAGCCTGTGGGGTCAGATCATCCCTGTCTCAGAGTCTGAGTGCAGTATTTGTCCTGTTTATCTCAAGTTACTTCTTCTTTCTGTATAGAGGGACCTTCCAAACCTTTGTATTTCTTCTTCTCTCACCTTACTCACCTGTCACAGGCAAGACAAAGTGATAGAAGCCCAGTAATAGCACATTTATGTTCTTTTATGTGCTATTAATGTAATAGCTCATGCATGATACAACAGCATTATAGACTAGATGGTTTCAGAAGGTATGTATGTAGGATAGCAAAAATAATTCCAGAGCTGTAGGAGAGGCAGCTCTCTGGTAATCGTGCCTTTGTACATAGCCAGTTAATGTTTCTTAGATCTTGTAGAACTACTCCTGTATTCTGACAGCCAAATCTATGAAGAACAAAGCTAGAAAACAAAATATTCAAGATGAAACCATCACAGGGATTTCTTTTATCCCTGATAATAATTATATTTGGCATTTCTGCCTGATCAAGTCTGTCAAGCCAAATGTTCTTAATGCACAGTGCATTTGCAATAATTCCATAAGGTCTATAGAAAAGATCTGGACTTTCTGCCAAGAAGTGCCGTATTTTCAACCTTTGTGTCAGGTACAACAAATGGAGCACTCTTCAGGATGGGACACTAAAGGATTAAATATATGATCTGCTTTTAGATAAAGGTCTTTTTATGATAAGCCCTTCTCCAGTACTGCTTTCTTACAGGAGAGTCTTCATCAACAGCTGTTTGAAATATCCCTCAGCAGCACCTGGAAGACTGATAGTAGATTCAATGTGTACATTTGATTTTGTATCTTACTGCCATTTTATCTTAAAGCATAAAATTTGAGTTGGGAAACTCAGGAGTAAGCTTTTGGAGGATTTTGTTTACATATACCATCGTCTGTCGTTTATGTTTTGGTCTCCAGAAAAACTCCAGGTATAGCAAAATGTAGCTGAATTCTTAATTTAAGATAAGCAAATTTGGAGTTCTCTATAGAACTATAGCTGAAATAGTACATAACACTGTACAAAGTGCAGGACACCCAATGACACTGCCGAAGGGATTCTAAGAATAAAAATTTTCTGTTGTTTGATTTCTTATGTGTAAGAAAACAGGTTTTAACATGCCCTTAGTAAATAAAAAGAACTGCAGCAGCAAATCCTTGACTATCTTCCAAGTCTCTTACTGTAAGCAATTTCGAAAACTCTGGATTTTAGGCTAACCACTTGGGTCGAAAATAACGGACAATGCATGTAAATACCATGTAATGAAGTGGTTAGAAATTACTTAATTCACCCTCCATTATGAAGCCTTCTGCAGCATCCCTAGCTACAGCACTCCCAAAGCCAGCTGCTATCTACAGCTGAACAGTAGCACGCCTATTAAGCCCCTTAAATACTTGCATCCTAATTCCTAAATTGGGTGGCCAGAACCTCAGTCTATGCAATTGCTTCTATAATTAAGATTCTATCGGTTTTTCTATTATGAACCCTGTTTTCAGCCCAACATAATTTAAAGAGGCTTCTTTTTTAATGGTGAAGCAAACCTATTGTCTCTGATTTCATGTGCACTGTGTTATTTTCTAGTTAATAGTCAAGTGAATCTTTGAAACATTCTGACATTTGTCTTAACTCTGTGCCCTCTCTTAACCATTCACTAATGCATCTTCTATTTTGAACACATGTACTTAAAGGTTATTCTCTGTTGTGCCTGCTTTTAAGTCATATGCTCTGTAAAAATCCTTAAGACTATCCTTCAGGCCACAAAACGGGTTTGATTGCTACACAAAGTGGGAAAACAAGCCAGAGTAAGGATTGCAAGTGTAAAGTAATAACTTCTGGAAGCAGAGGAGTGAGGACATTTATTTCACTAAGCTCATTCCTGTGTTAATTTTCAAAGCTTTATAGGAGCAGTTGTCTGTTTTTGGAGCTTGATCTACAGTCCCGGAATCTCAAGTGAAGCACTGTGGCTATAGGCAGCAAGTAAGTATTGTACAAAAAGCCATTCTGTCAGAAACACAGACAATGTGGCTACAATGCCTTTAACTGTCAAACCTGTGCCCCTTGCAGATGCCTGTGGAAACTACTTACCGATGTCTAACTCCAATAGTGCTACTGGTTCTTCAGCTTTGGGAAGACAGGCACAGTTAACCCATGTTGCAGCTGAGACAATCACTTCTGTATGTAAAACTAATGAAAGCTTCAGCTAATTTCCTGTGTTCTATTAATAGCACCTCCACAAATTAGCTTTGCTGAGTTTCTGGCTTCTGAAACAAAAGCTTTGATTCTGGTCTCAACTCACTTGGGGAAGAGGGCTGTAGATTACCTTCACAATCCCTCTCTCCCTCTGATCTGTTGATGGCATCTGCAGTCCTCCTGCAAATTACCGCAGCCAGAGGAACTGCTCGTGATGATAACCAGAGCATGACAACATTGACTACATCTCTAATATGTGCCAATGCTGGGAGCTCCAGGGTAGAAGCAGAGAGCAATTCTGCCAGCTGAGTGTTCCCCTTACAGAGATAGAGCACTCAAGGCCTGATTCTGCCAGTGTTGTGGTCCTTCTCTCCCACTGACACAAGGAAGTTGCTTCATTTTGCTACATTATGAAGTTGGAATTTTCAGCTGAAGGCTTATTAGCTCCAGCTCTGTCCCTGCTAGATACAAGTCACTACTAATTATCTCTGAAATTGCTTTCCCTCTCTTGTGCATTAGCGTAAATCAGTGATACTGCAATGAAAATTGATAGATTTTTATAGCAGTAAAGGATGTCAAGCAGTCACAGATAGGCTTTCTGAGTTTGGTATGGTCTTTTTGTGCCTTGTGAAGCATAAGGGGAGAACCAGCCCTGCAGCATTCTCACTGGGCAGACTATGCCTGAGAGCAACCTGTCCATCTAGTTCCTTCCTCCCATGCATTTCATTCCCTTTTCAGCTGCACAGCAACTAATGGTCATAAAGCAGTGTTGCAAAAGCCCCATATTACTCCTGCATTTAATTAACTTTTAGAGCATCTAACCGTATTATTTAATCACAGCCTGCTGAGTTTCAGGGGGTTATTTGATCTGAGGCTCACAAATGCTTGGCTTCCATTCAGAGTGCTTCACTGTTAACTTCTCTTTACATTTCAGACATGGTCTGGTCTTTTCACAGCTCTTCACAGCAGCAGTTGAAGAACAGGTTCAGTCACACCTCTCACATTTGCACACACACTGACTATCACTAATTTTTTTTTTTTTTTTTTTTTTTAAAGATAATTTTAGTTCCAAAACACCTATTGCCCTTAAACTAGGACTGTGGAGAAGATGAACACTGCAGCCTAATGGATGGGTGTGAGGCTTCCATGTGTCAGTGGATGTTTACTAGCCATTTCTGACACCTAGATCTACCTTTTTTTTTTTTGTAGAATTGAAGGATCTGTGCTTTATGCCTTCTACTAATGTGAAGTTCTAAGTGTTGAGGGTGCACAGCCAGGAGGAGGCATTCCAAATAGCCACAGTTTGTACCCTCCATGCTTACAAAGGATATAAAATATTGGGCATTGCTAACACATGAGTGGTTTCAGACATACATCAGACTCTCTATGTCTCCTTCCAACCCCAGTCCTGGTCTCCTGGGACTGGACTCGACAAGTAGATATTCTGACCTGCAGTTCCTCATCTTGGGCAATACATTAAAAGTGGGAATGACCGAGGTCATGTATTGATTAGGGGGTGAAAGATGTTACAATCAAGAACTATCTTATGACCCACCCTCTCCTCTGTCACTGAACACTGCTGCTCTATTTCTGCCTAAAATTATCTCCTTCAGTGTTTGCTTATTGGGACAATCTCTTTTATTACTTTATCCACTGGAGATGTAGGCCTTCCCATAACTCTGGCAGTATTCACTTGAATTGTAAAGGCACCCATTAATTACAATTATTATATTTACTGATTCTTAATAATGCCTCAGAAGCTCTAGTCCTGGTATATTTCTCTGTGTTTGAGCTTAAGGCCGTACCTGCAATAAATCATAATTTTCTGCCTGTCTTAGCCTCTGAATGACACAGGTTAAATAAGCCAATTTGCACACTGTATTCCAGTAGCTCCCTTCCTGCTTAGACATGCCTGGGTTGCTCTGCCCATCTTCGTTCCTGTTTGTCCAACACCAACAATACAGAAGGGTTTAAGCAGGGGAAAAAGCAGCTGCTTTTCTTCAGTCATTGTATATCCATTGTATATCCGTGGAGGGATGCTGGTCCCTGCTGATAGTGTTTGCATCATGCTCTCTGCAAAGGGCAGCATGGCTGTTTCATCTGTTGCAAACTGGATTTTAGCCAACAGCTGTATCTGACAGTTTCAAGAAGGCCACTTCCCCATTCATCTCACTCAGACTATTGTCTGCAGTCTCCAAACTAATAATTCATCATTTCCACATGTGTGCCTTGTGCTTCATTATTTTATTAACATATTAGAAGGCAGAAGTGGCCTGATTTATTTATTAAATTCACTATTATTCTTATCAAACAATAACGTGTTATCCAGGAAGGTGCACTTGATGTCTCACAACTAATTATGCCAATGACATTTTCACGATTCTGCCACAAAGCACATCTTATTAACTTTAATTACTTTTGTGATGCAGCTGCTGAGATATGTATAGAAAGGAATAGGTAGGTTAGATTTGTTAGTTTCTGCAAATGGACTTCCTTGCCATTAGGTCTTAAGTGATACTTTCAGGCAATCCTGTTCACTGTTTCCAGGTAAGTTTTGTGTCTTTTTCACCTAAGAAGGTTCTAAATGTTTCTTTTCCTTTACAGTCTAGTCTTCTGTCATAGAACGTTGGACCAAGTTCAAAGATATTTCTTCAGATTAATCTGGTGGTTTAGTTCTTCCCTTAATAGGAATCAATGGACATTTGTAGACAACATCTTTCTTCACTGAGGTGGAAACAGCCCAGAAGGGCTGATGGCATCTTGATGGAAAGCTCAGATGCAAGATAAGGCAAGTGTTCCTAAGAAAAACCATCTCAAAGTCTTTCAGCAAATGCATGTAGTTTCTGTCTCCAAAGAGAGAATAACTTTAATTATTAATAACAAAATATGAGTGCCCAAAATATGGGTTTACCACATGCAGATATGAAACTTTTACAGATCTCCTCAGGAAGAAGGAAACAGAATTTATTTGTTTCTGTTAGAATAAGACAAAGTGATTATTGATGCAACAGTACTGACTCAGAGGGTGTCTGAGCAAACTCATGGAGTTGCAAAACCTGTCACCTTGTTTCCCTACTAGCACCTCTAGGAAACATGAAAAGCTTTCCTACTTTGACAACCCTTTCACTCCTGCAACCATAGCCAGAATATACATAATTTGTATTCCTGTTACAAATGATACAAAATTAATAATTGATATTGATCTTTATATCCAGGCGACGATTGTTAATAACTATGAAAATTATTAACATTAAATCTCACCAGAAAACTTATTTACAATGTTTGAAATGCACAGTTTGGATACTTTTACACACAGGGAACAGGCAAGCCAGAACACTTTAAGAAAACTAGCAAATACAAACGTTAAAACTGGAAAGAGGTTCTTAGTTTCAATTATACCTCTTGCCCACCAGGGGACTTGAGAGGCTCCTTTCTGCCACTAAGGCAGACTGGCACAATAAAATCTAGTTACAGAATTTCTTAGAGAGAAGCTTTGAATATTTACTCACAAAACACTATCAGACAGTACCCAAAACTCAAAGGGAATTCTTTTGGTGTCTTGAAGGTCATTGCAGGCAAAGCAAAAGTAAAAGCAAAAAGCAAAAAAGCCACATGGCAAAAGCCTATTTATTGATTGCCTGAAATGTGATGGCCCCTTGGACCACAGAGATTTGCCAATCAGAATGGCACTTTGCCAAGCCTGACAATATTAGGTGAAGTCAGGAGCTTGTTTTCCCTTATTTGGGAAGTACAAGTCTGGGCCAGCCTTGTCTTCTCCCTGCCCTTTGCTTCCCCCCACCCCAGCACAGGGAAGGGGACGATGGGATCAAGGCCAGCCAAGCCAGGAGATGTATCTTTGTTATGGGTTTAAAGAGTCGACAGAGTGAAGCTCTCAAATGAATTGGAAAAAAACCCAGAATTATATTTGGAGAGAGTGTTACAGCTAGAAATTACAAAGCAGATACAGAATCCCTAAGCGAACCCCCTGAATTTTCCCCCAACCCAAAATTAAATCTATCATCCCCAGTGCTTCAATCCTCCCCCCGCCAGGCCTCTGCCATCCAAGAGGCCTAAGCACAGTCTCTGAAGGCCCCAACCAGGCCTATCCTTACATGTTTGTCCCGATAATGCAGCTCCTGCCCAACACAAGGCTGGAGGGGAAGGAAAGGAGAACAAGCTGGCCTTGCACTGAGCTTATGAAGAGATAGCAGAATTGTGGGATTGAATAACAATCCTCAAGTCCCTAAAGGACTTTTTTCAACCCTATAGTTCCCAACCTGGGGCAATCTTCCACAACAATTCCCTTTCACAAACAGCTGGATGCAATAGCTGCTGCAAATTGCCCCTCACACAAGTGTAAACGGTTGCAGAAGCAGAATTCATCCACAGAAGTGTTACTGTCAGTGACCCAGGCTTTTTTCACTTTCTACTTTCTACATAGTGGTTTTGGCTTTGCCACTTCCTAGGAACTGGGTAATTAGAAGTTAAGCTCATAAAATCAGTAATGTGCAATTTGGCCAATGACAGCTTTAAGTTTGTTTACATATTCTGAGGCCAGATGGATGTGTATTCACATCAGGGGTTTTCAGTTTTCAAGCACATATTGATCAAAATGGCAGCTTTTGAGTGGCAAAACACTGCAATTCCTTTTTGTTCTGGTAGTGGACAGAAACATTGAATTTAGGATGCCACTTCTTTTATTCACAAAGAAATCAAGAGTTCAGATCTTTTTTTTAATGATGTTTAATGACATGGGAAAGGGCCTCTACAAGGTATTTTGCAGCGTGGTTCACTGTGACATAGCACGCATGCTATACAAACATCTGTTGAGAGACAACTTTATAAGGATGAGGTACGCAACATGCTGAAGTGAGGATTTAGTGTCTTCAGTGAAGCGTATGTACAAGTATTATATCTGACACAACAGAAACTGAGTAGAAAACGCCTGCCATTAGTGAAAAGTTTATCAGCTCCAGTATGAATCACTCTTCATAATCTCTGGGAAGGCAAAATTGTCACTGAAATTCACTGTGTGGTCTGAAAATGATCTAAACTTTATGGGGCTTTTCCTGGGGAGATAAGCAACCCCCTGCAGTGTTGTTTGAGTTGTGTGGGGTTGTTTGGGTTGGGTTTTTGTTTGATTGGGGGGTTTGTGGGTTTTTTGTTGTTGTTTTGCTTTCTTAATACAGCAATAGTAATTCAAGGGTCTTCCAGTCTAAAGCCAAAGTAATGAAACTGAATGTATCCTAGAGAAGTGTTCCCAAACAAAGGTTTTCACCCATCAATTTGTTCTCAACAGAGGAGGGGCTGGCATCACAGAGTCAGTCAGCCAGGAGAACAGCTGGCTAGCATCTGTCTGCCTCATGGCCACAGAAAGCCTACAAGCAATCCACAAAACTGACGGCACCTACCTAGCGGCATAGGGAGAGGTGTCATACATGGGCCACTCTCCCAGAAGAGAGAGAAAGCATCACTGTGGGTGATACTTTGCCACCAGCTACAGACCCTTTAGGAAAATTTGGATAAAAGAGCAGTGAACCACAGCTGCTGTCCTTGAATCACACTGTTATACTTCTGTCCATCATGGACCTCTACTAGCAAGAAATTAATATGGCTGGGATATTCCTCCTGAGTGGCACATGCACAGAAGCATAAGATTTGCTTAAGTTGGTACAATTTTTAGACTTGTTTTTATGACTGACTTTGTCAGCACATTGTAACCTACTTCTCATACCGCATTAAGAGTACAGAAATTCTTGTAAGATATTGTTTATCTACATATTATTTGTTTTGTCTTCTTATTTTGTATTACTGCCTCTAGTTAGTCTACAGTTAACTTTTTTTTTTTGTAATGGTGAGGAGAGACATTGTGTAGGGATGTAAGCATGCTGAACTGGTGTGCACAGTCCAAAACTGGCCATGCCTGCCTGGCCTGCCTGAAGAAACACTGGCTGGCTGCTCCAGTGGAAACACTTGGGCATGCTGAGATGGCCAAGGATGGGAGGGGGAGGTTGCTCATCTCTACAGGCAACATTGGGGTAAATTTGAAGCACAGTGCATTGCAGTACTTTAGTACTTTTAGTATCTTTAGTATTAACTAGTAAAATGCTATGATGATACAGAGGCAAATTAATCCAAAAGAAGTGAGATGTGCTAATCCAAGTTTCCTTTCTGTGCTTAATTGAAGATCTTCACATTTCTGCTCCAGTTAATTTTAAAATGCTCTTTCTGCATTACTGAAAATGACAAGTGGCAGCAGGTCTCCTTAAAGAGGTCACTTCTCTCTGGAGATCTGTAGTACCAGACCAGCAGGCATTGGTTCGCATGGGCAGGCTGTGCAAAAATCTTCATCTAGGGACTTCCAAGCACAAGAGTCACCCTTAGGTTCATCACACTTTCTGACAAACCACTGCCCACCTGCTGCTATGCTGCGGCAATGAAGTTAGCTCAAGCCAGATTTTAGGGCTAGGCACATGGTGCTTTTCCCCAGATCACGGCTCATCTGCAAAGAGTAGCTGCAGTGCAGATCTCTCCAATGGGCTTGGCCCAAGGAGATGCTGGCCCTGTTGCAGACTGGTTCAAAATCCTGCTCTGGGGCAACGTGGCTCTTCCAGGCTGCTCTCTACCAATGCTTCCACTCGGATGCAGCAGCCAGAGGGTGCCACGTGCTCCGGGGCATCCCGATGCCTCTCCCTGTGCTCCAAGCGTGGGCTCAGCGTTGTCCCGAGCTCGATGGGGCCACAGGTTCACCTCTAACTCCACAGAGAGCTTCAGCACTAGAGAAATCAGGAGAAGGTATGACCTGCCCCAGCTTGCCCTGTCTGTGTTCTGTGCACCCATTTACTACACGTTAATTACATAGCATTAAGATACATCAGTTACCTGTCACTGCCTGGCACGACCGCCGTTCCCGTCCCTGGGAGTTAGGGCAGGCAGAGGCGCTCACGGCAGTGCCGCTCGCAGCCGCCAGGAGGGGCACCACCCAGTCAAAGATGAACGGGAGAGATATGGTCTGTAGTGGCCACCGTACTGCCTTCGCCTCTCTGGGGCTGAACGGGTAAGGTATGTCCTGGATCATCCACCATACGACTTCCTCCGCCTACTCCCGGCTGCTGAGGTCCCCGGCAGGGGGAGCTGCGGCGCGCTTCCCGGCATGCCCCGTGCGCGCCGTGGCCCGGCCCTCCGGAGCCGGGCGGGCGGGGGGAGGAGGGAGTGAGTGCCACGTCCCCGGTGAGCGGGGCTTTGTGCGGGGAGCAGCGCCGCCGCCCCCCCCAGCTATGGGCACCTCGCAGAGCATCGAGATCCCCGGTGGGGGTACCGAGGGCTACCACGTCCTGCGGGTAAGGGCGGGGCGGGCGTTCTCCCCGGTGGCCGATAGGCTGCCAGGGGCCCTTGGGCCCGGCGGCCTCCCTGTCGGTGGGTCTGCGCTCGAGCGGCCCGAGGGGCTCCCCAAGCTGGGCGGCCTCACGGCGTCTGTCTCTAGGCGGGGAGGCGCTTGGGCTGCTGACGGGACTCTGGCGCGCATGGCTGGGGCTCCGCCGCGGCTCGTACGCCGGTGGAATCTGCGGCGGGCCCGCGCTGCCAGCTCCCTTTCCCGGCGGCGCCGGGAAGCTGCCGCCCCCTCTCCGCGCGGGGCTCGGCTCCATGCTGCCTTCGGCCGGGACTTCGCCTCCTAACGCGGAGCTGCCCACGGCCTGCGCCGTATCTTGGCCCGGGGCGGCAGGCAGGACGGCTCTGAGCCGCCTCGTCCTCAGGAGAGGGCTGGGTGGCCCGGACTGCGCTGTCAGGTTGCGCTGTCTGCGTTTCGGTTTGTGAGAGGGACAGGAGAGTGATGCTGCTTTTTCTGAAGCCTTTGAGAGTGAGGCAGATTGTTGTCTAGGAACTGCCTTGAGCACGCTAGCTTGCACACGTTCAAACTGTGGTTTAAGAACTGCAGCCCTCTAGGTGCCTGTATTGGATAACACTTTAGGAGCTCTCTTGGTCTGAACTGTAGCTGTCTCACAGCATGACCTGGACAGGCTGGAGAGTTGAGCAGAGAGTAACCTTATGAAGCTCAGCAAGGGCAAGTGTAGGGTGCTGCACAAGGGAGGAGTAATCCCATGTATCAGTGCAAGTTGGGGGCTGCCCTGTTGGAAGGCAGCTCTGTGAAAAAGGCCCTGGGGGTCCAGGTGGACAAGAAGTTCACTATGAGCCAACAATATGCCCTTGTGGCTAGGAAGGCTAATTGTATCCTGGAATGCATCAAGAAGAGAAAGATTCTTCTCTCTCTTTACTCAGCCCTAGTGAGACCTCATCTGTGGTATAGTCTTCATTTCTGGGCTCCCCAGTTGAAGAAGGACAGGAAACTGCTTGAGAGGGTACAGCAAAGGGCTACAAAGATGATTAGGGGACTAGAACGTGTGTTATGAAGACAGTCTGAATAATATTAAAATACATGTGTCATAAAAATGACTGGAATTTTCTTCTAGAGATTTTTCTACTTTAATTTTCTGGTCGGAATTCTGTAGTAAGTTCATTACACACTGTTGTTCAGCATTTGTGTGGATGCTCTGTCTTAATGGCCTTTGCTAGAGCTTGGACTTGAGCAATACTGCTATTTCGATTTGAGATTAGACTTTCTTTTCAAGATCAGTGTTTTAATCAGAGAAACGAAAACAGCAAAAGGAATCAGCATCTGTCTTTTAGATCTAATTCAGATAAGGTTTGATTGCTTTGTTAACACCAAATTTCTGTAAATAGTATATCATGGTTGGTTTTGAAATTTCATTAGCTGATGGAAAACTACAGAAATATGAGAAAAAAACCTTGTCTATAATTGGGTAGGGCAGATAATGGAAAAGGTATTAAAAGCCCATGAAACAAATGAGTTTGTGTTGTTCAGAATAACCACAGCAACCAAGTGCAAGTTGCTGGAGGAATGAGCAAACCGAGACTGTTGCAAGTCACAGGTTTCTTACAGTTCAACTTTTAGACTGTACACGTTGCTTCCCTACAAAGCTGGTAGCAGGTCTCTTGCTCTGCTTGCTTCAGATAGGGTCAGGACAATACTGTTATTTCTGATGTAATTTTTGCAGTTCAGCATTTTCCGCTGCTTCTGTTAATATTCACTGCAGTATTGCTTTCATTGTGAGCTTTTTGTCAGTGCACTTGTAACAGGAAATAGGAACGCTCCAGAACTGTTGATGGAAAGCAGTTTCAGCGTGTGCATTCTTAACAGGAAAGGTTGCTGTGGGTCACACTGTTGAGGTTTCTCGACATTGAAATGTAGCCTTTTTTTTTTTTCCTTCCTTTTTTAAGGAAAAGTTATAAACTCTTTTGTTGCCATAATCTCTTCATAGGTAGGCCTAATAATCAGTCATTTGTTTGGAACAATTCTCTGGAATACGTTTTTATTAATCATATGTTCTTTTACTGTTAAACTTTATTTACTGGTTCATGTACTCGAGTCATTCTTTTAACTAGTACCTCCCATTCTGATAGCATGCAGTGCTATCTACCTGTAAGAATTGTCTTCATTGCTTTTCTCCTCCATAAGCTTCCTTTACGGTAAGTTGTATGTCTGATTAGAGAAACTGTCTGACCCTCTGTGTTGCTCAGTATGCATCTGATTCTGTTCTTCAAAACAAAATGGAGGAAAAATTTTTTGGTAACTTTCTTGTTCAGAAATGTGAAACTGCTATAGTTTGTCCAGGCTGTTGTATTGACTTGACAGTTTCTTCAAGTAATGGATGATGGCACAACAACCCCAGGCAATGCTGCAGGCTTCGGGAAGAGTGGCTGGAAAGCCGACTGGTAGAAAAGGACCTCTGGGTGTTGTTTGACAGTTGGCTGAATATGAGTCAACGGTGTGCCCAAGTGACCAAGAAGGCCAGCAGCATCCTGGCTTTTATCAGAAATAGTGATTGTATGCTTGGCTCATGTGAGGCCACACCATGAGTACTATGTTCAGTTTTAGGCCACTCATTGCATGAGAACCTAGAGATGCTGGAACTTGTCCAGAAGCTGATGAAGGACTAAGAGCACAAGTCTTAGGAGTGGCTGAGGGAGCTGGGGTTGTTAGTCTGGAGAAAAGGAGGCTCAGAAGAGACCTCTCAGAAGAGAACTTTCTGCAACTACCTGAAAGGAGGTTGTAGTGAAGTGGATGTCATTGTATTCTCCTAAGAGAAAATGGCCTTGAGTTCTGCCCAGGTAGGTTTAGGTTGAATATTATGAAAAATTTATTCCCCAGAGTGGTGTCAAGCATTGAAATGAGCTGCCCGGGGAAGTAGTTGAGTCACCATCCCTGAAGGTGTTTAAAAGACAAGGATGTGGTTTAGTGCAGCGGACTTTGCAATGCTGGGTTCACAGTTGGACCCAATGATCCGAAAAGTCTCTTTCAACCTAAACAATTCTGTTTTATGTAAGAAATTTTGTCTGTGAGAGATTTGCATGCTACTCTGTTAGATGCTGTTCTCCCTAAAAGATGCTGAAGAGTGGTGCACAAAGTTTAAATTCCTGACTTTTTACATGAGCGCTTCAGTTTGTTGTAGTAGAGATACAAGCATGTTGTCATAAAGAGGTGACTTAATTTTAAAGGGAGGCTCACGTTTTGAAAACTCAAGTTACATTCTCTGTGTTAAAATAAAATTTGATGCTATGTATAGGGAATTAATTTTATTACAAAAAGCTTATAAAGCTTTTTCTCTTGAAAACTGGGTATTTCATAAAGAAATTCAGTATTGTTATACCATGTAATGTGTTAGTAGCTGACAGAAATGAAATAAAATAGATTCTGTCAAACCTAACAAGAATTGCTTATGCACATACATACATAATGAAGTTTTATTACTAGCTACAGAAGTGATTGGAAGAACTACGAAAAAACTTCTTACAACATTTTGTTGATAGTAAAGTAAATGTTAGGAAGCATTTCTTACATGGGAAAAAAAATGCTTCAGAGCTTCTGCTCTTTGCACGTCGTGTCTTTAGTGCTTGAAGCTAAGCATCTGAAAATGTAAGTGGTTATTTTTAGGTATCTAACTTTCAAAAGTGATCATAGAATCATAGAATAGTAAGGTTGGAAGGGGCCTCAAAGATCATCTAGTTCCAACCCCCTGCCATAGGCAGGGACACCTCCCACTAGTACAGGTCACTCAAGGCCTCGTCCAACCTGGCCTTGAACACCTCCAGGGAGGGAGCAGCCACAGCCTCCCTGGGCAACCTGTGCCAGTGTCTCACCACCCTCACTGTAAAGAACTTCCTCGTAACATCCAGTTTAAATCTCCCCTTTTCCAGTTTAAACCCATTGCCCCTCGTCCTGTCATTGCAAGACCTTGTAAATAATCCCTCCCCAGCCTTCCTGTAGGCCCCCTTCAGATACTGGAAGGCTACTATAAAGTCTCCTGGCAGCCTTCTCTTCTCCAGGCTGAAGAGCCCCAACTCTTGTAGCCTGTCCTCATAGCAGAGCTGCTCCTCTGCCTCTGAAAATTGGGGTTTCCGTACCTAATTTCAGTTACAGTAGCAGTGCTCATTTGAGGCTTATATTTGTGACCATTGTGTTGCTGAGCAGCCTTTTTATGATGTGTAATGCACAATATGTATTATGATAGATATAGACTTTGAATGCTAGTGTTGGGAAGGGTGTTAAGCAGAGAGAAACTTTATGTAGCTACCAAAAAAATAAGTCTTTCTAGTAAAGTGCATTAGAAGTAGTGTCTTGACCTTGAAGCTTTCACCCTACTCTTGATGGTGAATTAAAAGTGAAGCAATTAGCATGTAATCTATGCTCAGCATCTCTGCTCTTGTCTCCATGAGAAACTGAAGTCCTGCAGTGTTGTATGAAGTTGAAAGTGTCATACAGCTCTTCTCTGCTTTCTGACATTCATCATTCTTGATAGAGGTTTTCTCACTTGCTGTTAATGTACTCCAGAGGTGGCTTCTCCAGGTAGTCTATTCCACTGTGTTTCTTTCCTCTGCTGTTAGAAAGTCATGGCATTCACCCCTGGGTGTCTGTAACTTGCATGTCTGAAATAACAGCTGGCTTTGAGAAAATTAGGCTTTGCAAGCTGTCATGAATGGTATCTTGCCTGCAGTGGCATCTGTTGTAAATGATATTACTTGATTATTTCTCAGTCCTTATTTAATTACAAGGGTAAGTTGCTGAATACCTGCTTGGGGCATACAGTAAAACTGCACAAAGCCAGATTCTCAGGATGCCTGGAGTTCATGTATGTATCCATGGAATCTTTATCTTCATCATTATGAAGGAGGTCTTCGTGTCCTCTTATTTTGTAAGGTCTCTGGTTGCCATTCTTCATTGCTGTGGTTCCTGGAAGAGAACCACACCCACAGAGCTTTGCTGTGCATTTGGTGCACAGCATGATGGTGAACTGTGCAGGTAACTGGCTGAAAATAAGGTGGTCTGATGTTAAAAACTGTCTGAGGTCAGCGTGATCTATACTGCTGGAGACTGTCCTCAGGAGCACTAGCCCCCTGAGGTGCCAGAGGAAGACATGACAAAGGAGGAGTTTTCCTTGGTTGCTAAGGACTAGGTGTTATGGAGGAGTAATTAATTGGTGCGAGATATGATTTTCAAAGATTAATATTGTTTATTAATATTCACTAGTCAGAACTCTCGCCACCCAATCACAAATTTTAGTAATAATCAGTTCTTTGCATGGTCATGGAAACTGTATACAGATAATAACATAGGATCTAGAAATAACTAGCAAAAATATATAACATTAATTGAACTGGAAGAGGTTTTTGCAGTCAATATACTGCCTGCAGTCAATATAGTCCTTGCCCACTAGATGGACTTAAGGAGCTCTTTTCTGCCTAGGGCAGAAGACAATTGATGAATTACAAGAGGCTTTAAGTATTTACTCACAAAATATCTCCCAACTCGTGGGGCTAGCTACAGCTTCAGACAGTACCCAAACACTTTTCAGGGAATTCTGTTACTGTCTTGTCATCCACTGAGACTTCTGATTCTTCCCAGGCTGCTGGGGAAAGGAGGCAGACAATCTCTGACCTGGTTCTGATCTCCTCCAGACGATCTGTGTATCTCCAGGACTTCCCACCTTGGCAGGAGACTTTCAGGTGTAGGCAGGATGTCACACTGGCTATCCAGGATGATCATGTGGAGGCATTTAGAGCCTGTTCCTGGTAAACTGGATGCAGACAGTTTTCCAGGCAGTTCAGGATATAATAAAGCAGTAGCAAGCAGCAAGCATGAATACAACGGCAGAGCATGTTATGTCACCTGCTTATCTCCTTCTATCAGTAGAGCCCAAGACTAATGGGCCTTTGGACACAGAATAGCCAATCAAAATGGCAGTTAGCCAAGCTTGGCCATATTNAATCAAAATGGCAGTTAACCAAGCTTGGCCATATTAGGTGAAGCCATAGGTTTGCTTTACCCTTTTTAGGGCAGAACACAGGCCTTGCATGAGGCATACACAAGCCGAACATGTGTATACCTTGTTTACCACAGGATGCAAAACAAGTCTGGGCAAGCCAGAGTCCGTAGACTTAGTGGCTCCAGATTCTTTGACCTCTTTCCTGCAGTTGCTTCTCCCCATAGCAGAAGGAGGGAAAGCAGAAAAACATGCCTGGGCACGCCAGGACATGTATAAGCCTATTTTGGCCTGCTTAGGCCTACCGTGACAGTAGGTTAGGGAACAGTTAAGTAATCTGGACATCTATAAATCCTTGGGTCTTCGTGGCATGCACCCATGGGTGCTGAGGGAGCTGGCAGAGGTCACTGCCAGACCACTCTTCACCATCTTTGGTAAGTCATGGCAGACAGGAGAGGTGCCTGGGGACTGGAGGAAGGCAAACATCACTCCAATCTAAAAAAATGGTAAGAAGGAGGACCCACGTAACTACAGACAGGTCAGCCTCACCTCCATCCCTGGAGAAGTAATGAAGCGGTTTATCCTTGGTACTGTCCTTTAGCATATCAAGAAAAGGAGAGTCATTAGCTGTAGTCAACATGGTTTTATCAAGGGGAAGTCATATTTGACCAACCTGATAGCCTTTTATAAGGACATAACCAAGTGGATAGATGATGGTAGAGCAGTGGATGTGGGTTATCTTGATTTCAGTAAAGCATTTGACACTGTCTCCGACATCATTCTTCTGGCTAAACTGAGGCTGCGTGGTCTGGGTGATCGGGTAGTGGGGTGGATGTGAGCTGGTTGAGGGAAGTCAGTCAGATGGTTGTGGTCAATGGGATGGAGTCTAGTTGGAGGCCTGTAACTAGTGGAGTCCTTCAGGGGTCAGTACTGGGACCAGTACTACTCTATATATTCATCAATGACCTGGATAAGGGCACAGAGTGCACTGTCAGCAAATTTGCTGATGACACAAAACTGGGTGGAGTGGCTGACACACCAGAGGGTTATGCTGCCATTCAGCAAGACTTAGGTTGGAGAGTTGGGCTGGAAGAAATGTAATGAAATTCAACAAGGTCAAGTGTAGAGTCTTGCACCTGGGAAAGAACAACCTCATGGATCAGTATAGATTGAGGACTGACCCACTGGAGAACAGCGAAGGGAAAAGGACCTGAGGCTCCTAGCGGATGGAAGGCTGACCATGAACCAGCAATGTGATCTTGTGGCTAGGAAGGCCAATGCCATTCTGGAGTGTATTAAAAGGGCTATGGTTAGTAGGTCGAGAGAAGTTCTCCCACTTTACTCTGCGCTGGTGAGGCTGCATCTGGAATATTGTGTCCAGTTCTGAGCCACTCAGTTCAAGAAGGACATGGAACTGCTTGGAAGAGTCCAGCTCAGAGCCACAAGTATGATTAAGGGAGTGGAACATCAT
>WBNM01021508.1:138394-214278 GCA_013399055.1 Ramphastos sulfuratus | reverse complement strand
AGGAGAGACTGAGGGAGGTGGGGCTTTTTAATTTGGAGAGGAGGAGCCTGAGAAGTGACCTCATTATTGTTTATAAATATGTAAAGGGTGAGTGTCAAGAGGATGGAGCCAGGCTTTGCTTGGTGGTGCCCAGTGACAGGACAATGGCAAGGGGTGGAAGTTGATGCATAGGAGGTTCCATGTAAACATGAGGAGGATTTTTTTTGCTGTGAGTGTGACAGAACACTGGAGGAGGCTGTCCGGGGGAGTTGGGGAGTCTCCCTCTCTGGAGATAATTCAAAACCCACCTGAATGTGCTCCTGTGTGATCTGCTCTGCTCTGGCAGGGGCAGATGATCTTTAGAGGTCCCTTCCAGCCCCTAATATTCATTCTGTGATTCTGTGATTGTTGTGCAGAGCTGGGCATGTCATCTTTTTAAGGAGGAGGCTTTTCATGTGAAACAAACTTGGAAGTAACGTTTTGCACTTCTGAGACTGCCAGGCATAAAAATGCTTTCCCATCAGTGATGTTGGCCCCAAACTAGTTGGGGAGATCGAAGACTTTTTGTGACTGAATCTGTGTGTTCCAGAATGAGGAAATGATGACAGAGGGATGCAGCTACAGGTTTCTGAGGTGCATGCATGATTGATGGAACTAAGAGCTTGATTTCTTTTAGATGCAGCTTCATGGTAGTTTTTACATGGCCACTTAAACATCGCTGCATGGTTTGCTTCTAAGATTGTTATGAATTTGAGGGAAAGTGTTTGACATCTGAATATACTTTTTGCAGCCTAATGGTTCAGAACTTCGAAAGTCTTGCAGGCCCTTCACTGGTTTGGGCCAGACTAAATAATCTAATTTGAATAACAACTCTATACATCCCAGGTGTTGGGGAACTTGACATTGATGAAAGCTGAATGCATGTAATAATGAAAAAAGCAACACTGGCAAAATGTTTCTCAGTTGCTCCATTTGGAATTGCAAGCATACTTTAAGCATCTGGGAGCAGTCTGTAGCCACATTGTAGCCTTGACTGAATTATTTGATCTGCCATGGCTGCCTAACTGCATGTATCCCTTTCTTGCATCTTGTTGGTGTATTAGTGAATCACTGGTTGTAAAGATGCCCTTTACGTCAGCAGGTGATGCTTAATCATGAGATAACAATACATGCTTACACAGATGTGATGTCTTTTCCTCTAGTAAGTGTAAGATAAAAACCAGGGTCCAATGTTGGTACTTCAGTGGCAAGATACTTCTTTTGAACCAGCTTTTTTGGAATTCATTAAGCTTGTCCTTTTCTTGTAACCTTTACTGGAATAAATATCTATAGTTTATCTAGAACTACACTTTGCACAAATAGAAATGCAATTCTAATCTGTGCATCAACATTGGTGTATGCTTGCTAAATTCTTGTTTAATTTTATTAGGTACAAGAAAACTCACCTGGACATAGAGCTGGATTGGAACCATTCTTTGATTTTATCGTGTCCATTAATGGTTCAAGATTAGTAAGTGTTACTATCTTATAACTCTGAATGTAGACCGTGTGCTGAGAATCTTACAAACTAAAGCTAATGCTTTTTTGTTATTTAAATGCGTATAACATCGTTCTCATTAGTTTAAAATGAGAAAGCCTAACTGCATCAGAAATTAATTTCCTTCACCCTGTTAAATTCCATCAAAGCTTTAGCTAGAGAATGAAGATGCAGACAGACATGCTCTTTGCAGACATTCACACCAACAAAAGGCAGCACTATCTACTGATCCACCACTAGCTGCTTGTGTTAGTGCCCCCTAGTTCTGTCTGTAAAGCTGCTTGTGTGAGAGCTTGCAAATTCATTTTGGTCAAAACTGGTTGTTAAAGCTGTAATCTGGACAGGAATCAAGAACATTTTCAAGCAGAGCTGTAACAGAACAACAAACTGTTACTTTGAATCCCAGATTTTTCCCAAAGTCATATTCTAGAATTGTGAAGGGACCGGAAACTCATTACCAAATAGCTGTGGACACATATTCTGATAATAAACAATGTTTATAGGACCTTTAATTTTTCCAGGACTTTTGAGGTGAGCGCTGCTGTAGAACTGGATGCTTGCTCTGTTAGACACTAAACCAAGCTCTTTGAACATTTGCAGAATAAAGACAATGACACTCTTAAGGATCTGTTGAAAGCAAATGTTGAAAAACCTGTAAAAATGCTGGTGTACAGCAGTAAAACACTGGAACTGAGAGAAACATCAGTGACCCCTAGCAACATGTGGGGTGGACAAGGCCTGCTGGGCGTGAGCATTCGTTTCTGCAGCTTTGATGGGGCCAATGAAAACGTATGGCATGTTTTGGTATGTGTGGACTTCAAGTATTTTTCTTACTGTTGCTTACTGTTAAACTATTAATCTTTTTATTGAAAAGTAGCTTAGAAAGGGGTACACAAGCCATGAGATCAAATTGGTATGTTTTTCCTTTGTATTTTTTTGTTTGTAAAGGCTTTTGAATTAGAACTGTGTGTCTGTGAATATATATTATTAAATCTTGTACTTAAATCACTGGATTCATACAATACTCAGGGATCCTTGTAGTGATACCAAGCACGACTGTCATCTAGCCACTGCTTGACCTGTTTGTCTGATGCAGAACTTGTGTAAAGTGCATATCCTAACTGTTCTGCTATGCTGACAGTTGAGTTTTGTAACTTTCCGTCTTAAAACTAGGAAGTGGAACCAAATTCTCCTGCTGCATTAGCTGGACTTAGACCTCATAGCGACTATATCATTGGAGCAGATACTGTCATGAATGAGGTAAGTATATGAAAATAATTTTTTGATTAAAAAAAATAGTAGCAGAGCAGTTTGAAACATCCCCAGTTTTATCTCTGTTCAGTGCTAATGGAAGTAAGCTAATGCTAAGAGGAAGGAGCTCTGGAATAATGCCTCTTCTTTGTGCTTAAATGCAATTCTGGGAAAAAACTCTGCTCTTGAGTATCTTCATTATGTCAGATAGAAACTCTTTTGTACTTTTAATATTTCGAATAGCAGGTTTGAAATCTGTATTGGACCGTGTTTTCCATGTTACACTGGCAAAGCACGTTTTAAAGTTGGCTTTGTGATAAATCAGCAGCAGTGCAACAACTGCAACGTGTCACAGTTACTGGGTTCCATTACAGTAAGTTAAGGACTCTAAGGATGAATTTTCTAATGTCAAATGATAAAATAAGGACAAGAAAGCACTTACTCATTTTTATCCTTTTTCAGTCTGAAGATCTCTTTTCCCTTATTGAAACGCATGAAGCAAAGCCATTAAAACTTTATGTGTACAACACAGACACAGATAATTGTCGGGAAGTGGTGATTACTCCAAATTCTGCTTGGGGTGGAGAAGGCAGGTAAGGAGACAAACATGCTACAGGGGGATGGGCCAATTTTCTTAGAGCACTAGCCTAAAAGCTGCTTGCTTAGGTTTTCTACAAAGACAGGGAAAGTGTGTTATGTCAAAGGCATTTCAGCTATAATAAATGATATATTTACTTGGAATTCAGATGTAGTTACTAGTGGGGGTGGGGGTGTATGTAAACAGTAAATAGTTTCTGGCTGCATTAGGCTTTAAAGAGTTGTTGAGCTGTAGTATATTCTTAAAATATTCCATTGTAACCATAATAGAGGACTTCAAATAACAACTGTGATTTGAATTCCAAGTGTTATACTTGATGTAGCTGCTTGGTTTAAGTAACAATAAAATTTATTTTTTGCTAAATATTTGTTGCCAAAAGATATGTAATTTCCTTTCAGTTGTCTCATGTTGATTATTTCTCCATAGAAAATGAGACGTTTGAAAGGGGAGGAAAAGTTGTACAAAGCTTACTTTGAACTCTGTGGGCATATTGAGGCATTCTTGCGTTGCTTCCTATGGAGTATTTAGTTGTAAAGTCACTACACTGACTTTTAAATATTTGTATTTTAAAAGCCTAGGGTGTGGCATCGGTTATGGATATTTGCATAGGATACCTACACGGCCCTTTGAAGAGGGAAAGAAAATTTCTCTCCCAGGACAGTTGCCTAATTCATCTCTCAGTCCTCTCAAAGATGGCTTCATGGAGGTAAATTGTAGTCACTTTGGCTTGGTGAAAATGGATTGCGATGTTATAGTGCTTTTCTTGTCCCATTTGTTCTTGTGGAAACAAACCCTAATGATACAACTTTCTTTTTTTTTTTCCTTTCAATAAGGTTCAGCTGTCATCAGTTAATCCCTCAGCCACATTGCCCCCTGGGCCAGCAGGCCTTGAACAGAGTCTTTCTGGACTTTCTATTAGTTCACCTTCAACTGCTGTCACTAATGTTCTCAGTACAGGTCAGTATGGAAGTAACTGACTTCTGAAATGCATAGGGTCTTGACTTTTTTGCATTAATAGATGTTTCTGTCAATTTTTAGTAGAAGGCAGAAGAGAATAAAATTTTCTCAAACTTTGCTTAACAGAGGCTAGAGTACTGTAATTGTGCCCTACTTGCTCACAAAATAATTACAAACAGCTTCAGTCAAATACAATGTGTATTATTTAGAACACTGTTTTTTCTTCATCAACACTTTTTGTGGTTAAGGCAAAAAGTAGTTCTTCTGTAAGCAGTTATTTGTACTTCTTGAGGAAGGAAGCTGAAGTGTTGTATGGTTAAAATTAATGTTATTTTCCTGTATGCTTCACCAGGTGTTCCAACAGTTCCATTATTACCACCGCAAGTCAGTCAGTCTCTTACCTCTGTGCCACCAGTTAACCCAGCAACTACATTGCCTGGTAAGTAGGTAAAATTTCTTAAAACAAAAATTCTAAGGAGCAAGGGAAGATAGCTGTCTTTTCGTTTGCTTTCAGGGGGCAGTAGGGTATTGCTTCATACAAATTTACACATTTCATATTAAAAAAATCTCTATACAACTGTGTTAAGAACTTACTTATTTATGTAGAGTATATGCACAGCATGTCTGTAGCACAGAGGACTGAGCTGACAAAGTTCACAATCATTTACCTTTTTGGGCTCCCTGCACAATAGATGTAGCACTTAGGTTCCTCAGAAGGTATTAGCGTTGCTATTTGCAACATTTTTTTAGTTGATACATCGTTAGTTTCCATAGTCCATAAATTGTATCTCGCAAAATACTTTTCAAATAACTTCAGTTTCCAGTTTGTCCAAGACATTCTCATTAGACAAGAAATAGACATGTCTTGCTTATTTCTGCATTCCTTTCACCTTTAAAAGCTCTAGTTTAGGAAACTTCTAATACTCAGCCTGATTATTCTTCCTAGTATAAAGAGAGGACTAGCAATATAGAACTATGTTGCAGTTACTGTTGTTTTTTTAAAAATTATTCAGTATTTTTAAACTGATATAACAGAAGTAAGAGTCTGTCTATGAAGTGGTGCGTGTTTATTTCCTGCTAATCATCTCAAGCACTAGTATTCCAGAATGGGTCACAGTGGGTAGGATGAGGATTGCCTTGTAATTGGTGTGCTGGCAACCTGTTCCAAAACACTGAAGGAGTTGTATTTTGTTTTCTATGCTGTGAGACAAGTAGATGAAGATTTGTCCAAACATATTAATTAATGCATAGAAATGTGTTTTATAAAATGGGAAAAATATGTAGTAGAGCTAAGTGCACGCAGAGAACTTTAATCTTGTACTACGTAAAGAAAATGGCAATCTACTGTGAAGTTCAGCTTCTGTTGACGTCCTTTTCTTCCCCAGCCTGTTTACCACTTCCCCCAAATCTGTAAACAGAAATTTTCTTTTCACCTTGTTCTCTTAAATAGTAGGGTTTTTTTTAAGCTATAAGAATATTTCCTGCAGTTTGCTTATGTAAGAAGTTTAAAGTTTGAGCAGATTTATGTGAAGTACATAATTTTTCAGATTTAAAAAAAATTCAAACCGCAGTTGCTTGTACCTAAGCTGAAAACCCTTCAAATCGTATCATGTCAACCTTTTTGCTAATGAATTCACAGGCAGGTAAAGATGACTGGTTTTTAATCAAGATCTCTGTACAGTGGCCTTGCTTTAAGACCTTTTTTTCCCCCTGTCTTATTACTGTAGTATCAACAGCTTATTTCAGAACTGGCCTTCTCTGATCTAAACACAAAGCAGGGGCAGAGCCCTTATCCCAGAAATACAGCCCTTCTAAAACAGGAAATTCAGAAGCATGTTTCATAGCAAACACAATGGTGGAACAAGGTGTGCTCTGTTCATCATATGCTTCTCATATTCTCAGTCCTTCCCAATTTTGAAAGTTACTCACTCTCTCCTTTTCTATATGTTTTTATGGGCAACTCTAGTAATGAACTAAGTAGAAAAGACTAATAATAGTTATTCTAATGTCTGAGGTTGATTACTGTATTTCATCCTGTTACTATGTCCTGCCTTTCAAATTAGGAATGGAGGGCTTCTGATGCGGTGCTGCTGTGAAATGCTTACTGTTGTTAAAAGCTGAACTTGGAATGCAAACCTACTAATTCCTTGAAATAAGATTCTACTTTCCTTAGAAAAATCTGAAAGGTTTGGATTATGTATTTGCTAGTGTGGACTTCCTGCAGTAGGTATCTGTTTTCCCTGTACAACTTGAAAGCTGAAACTCAGGTGAATTTGTATTCTTAACGTAAAATTCACAATCAAGCTCTAAAGCAATACGAAATAACTTCAAATACTAATAAGATCTCAGATACAATTAGGGAAAAAACAAAATAAAACAAAAACAACACCCCACCCCACCCCAAAAAAAACCCAAACAAAAACCCCAAAATGAAACACATCCCCCCCTAAAAAAAAAAAAAAAAAGCCAAATATTAAGCTTTCAGCTCTAACTTTTCCACTCTTCTCTTAGGTCTGATGCCATTACCAGCAGGGCTTCCCAGCCTGAGTGATCTGTCCAAACTTAATTTACCTGCACCTCACATTGTTCCAGAAATCATACAACCTGGTATGTGCTTCTGTAAAGTGAAACACTGTAACAGTGTGTCTCTCCTTGACAGTCCTTCATACTCTTGTGTAGAGCCATCTGATGGAATCCTGAAGAGGATAAATTGAATGTTTGCTTGAGATAGGAGTTGACAGTAGTGCCCAGGTGAGGTAGACAAAGACTATGTCTTTAGATGAACTAATTCTAAATTTGTGCCTGTATTTAGTCATTACATCTTATATTACCTGATTTATCACCTCAAAATAAATTGTGCCAAGAATGAAAGTACAGAATTTTATGGGTAGCAGAAAATATGAGTTGTTTTCCTTGCATGCTAGATGAGGAGACTGAAGCACTGTGATGGAATGCCAAAGTACAAAGTAATACTATATTTATGGCTTTGAATAAAACAAGACTGCTGAAGGTGCACATGGAGTGAACAAAAAGAAACTGGAAGCTTATATGGAATAAGGTTCTTCTTAACTTCTTGTTTCAGGCAGTTTCAGTGAATGCCAACATGTCTAATCATCGGTATTAGTGCTAAATACCTAGTCCTCTGGGGAGGTAAAAGCAAACTTGAGTTTATTCTGAGTTCATTGATTGAAGTCTATGAAAGACTTGAGGGTGCTGTTTGATGATGCTCTTGATATGAGCTGGCAGTGTGCTCTGACAGCCCCAAATGGGCATGGATCTGTTGGAGAGGGTCTAGAGGAAGGCTATAAACATGATCACCTTTCGTGGGACAGACTGAGGGAGGTGGGTCTGTTCAGCCTGGAGAAGCCTGGGGAGGCCTTCCAGTAGCTGAAGGGGGCCCCATAGGAAAGCTGGAGAGGGGCTGGTTGTGAGGGCATGTGGTCATAAGACAAGGGGCAATGATTTTTAAACTAGAGCAGGATCTAGAGCAGGGTAGTTAAATTGGACATTGGAAAGAAGGGGGTGGTGAGACACTGGAACAGGTTGCCCAGGGAAGTTGTGGAGTCCTCATTCCTGGAAGTGTTTCAGACCAGGCTGGATGAGGCTTTGAGCAACTTGGTCTAAGTGGGGGGTGTCCCTCTTAGGGGAGTTGGCTCTAGATGATCTTTAAGGTCCTTCTATTCTATGATTCTATGCAATTTGAAAAGCATCAGGTTTGAAACTAGCCTGCTGAGTCAGTCCTGCAGATATTACGCTCATGCTAAGTTCCAAAAGCTTCCTTCTCTTCAAGAGCGATAGGAGATAAGAGTTGGTAACAATTCTGAGCAAACAGAGCTTCTGTCCAGATCTGCCTGTGGTATGCAGCAGCTCACTTTCTTTTTTTCTTCTCTCCTTTAGGTTTGCCACCTCTTCCCTCCTTGCCACCTCTGAATCTAGTGGGAATAACACCTCTGTCAATGCCACCCAAATGTGTTCCGCTGCTTCCTTTGGCTACAGAGGCA
Organism: Ramphastos sulfuratus; assembly: GCA_013399055.1. Taxonomy (NCBI): domain Eukaryota; kingdom Metazoa; phylum Chordata; class Aves; order Piciformes; family Ramphastidae; genus Ramphastos; species Ramphastos sulfuratus. Next base: position 205,955 of record WBNM01021508.1, on the reverse strand, counting down.
CCTACAGTGCCTGCAGATTTGCTTCCCTCCATTACTCAAGCCGGAGGTTTTTCTGTCGACCCTGGCACTACTGTAAATGTAGAACAGACCTCTACGCTTACCTTGGATAGCACTACCCCGACTTCTAAGGCAACTATTGTTGACAGATCGAGTGAATCTTTTACAGTTAATGAGAAAACATCTGGAGTCACAGATATACAAGCTTCTGAATCGTAACTTCAGATCACTCTTGGATTGGCTTGATATTTATTTAGCCGTGGGATACATATTCGAAGAGCAAGCTATCATTAATTTCATACTAGTTTGTACTTAATCTTTAGGAGTCCTGTAAATAATATGGAGGTATAATAAAAATAAAAAGGGGTTTATAAAATGTGTATGATGGGAGGGGAGGAAGAGTGTGTAACCAAAACCAAAAAAGTCAGGGTGGTAAATAGAATTCCACTGCCAAACTTGGAGGTACACATTTTTAATATAGGCTGACAGCCTTAGCCTGCTAGGTCTGTCCTTGCTTATAATTAGTAATTTTTGCTTCTGATAGAAATGAAGCAGTTCTTGCGTGTGACATTTACGTACCATAGTTCTTGTTCTTTGCAAGTATCTTGTTACTGCAGTGGGGATGAGAATGCTTAGTCTGAATTGTAAATTTTAACTTCCACCTAAAGATATTTCTATTAAAGTTGCTGAGTGACCCTAACTGACATCTCGTTATTCAGCTTGTACACAAATCTTTATTTTTAAGCTCTTGAGAGATGCTGGAACCATGTTTTGTGAGTGTTGCTGCATCATTTCATACACCCACTGTAAAATGGCATTTGGAAGGGAATACAGGAAATGTTAAATGTAGCACACAATTTGGCACTTCATGACTACTGTAAGACAAATTAATGGATTAAGCATAGATACAGCAATAAATTCCTGGAATTTTATCCTTTGTGTGGCAAAATAGCACATTTATTTGTTTAATGCTTAAATTCTCATTTAACTGGTTTTAGCTTATCCTTCTAACACAGACTTATGAAAGGGATCCAAGAGTGAATGCCAGACTTCATAATGGCAGACAGGATCAGCACTAGCAGTTAGATCCAATGCAGCAATGAGTCATGAAGTCTGCCTCCATGTGTTTCGTACTTGGCTCTTTAAATTGATGTTCAGGATGAAAATTTTAGATTAACTATAGATTATACACTTGCCTGAACTGCTTTGTGCGCTTGTACTCCAGACAATAGTCTTTGCTCCTAGTATCAGGTACAGTTGGTATGGAAAAGTCATCTGTATTCCTCCAGTCCTACACAACCGGGATTTCATTTTGACGTGTTTGCTGCAAGCATATGCAAACTTTAGCCATAGCAGCAGCAAGCTGGAGTTCAAGTCTGTCTCAACAGCTACATAATCCCTTTTGGAATTGTAGTGTGACTGATCACTGTCTGGAATAGTAGTTGCATCTAACTGCTGACCATAATGTCTTAAAGAATTAGTTTGAGTGGAAGCCTTACCTCTAATACCTGTTATCCTGTCTCATCACTTAAGTATATATCTTTGCCCTGTGACTGCATATTTCCTATCACCTGTTTATGTCAAAAGCTTCTGTTAAAGACATTGCAAATACTTTCTTTTCGTTCTTTTTTTTCACACTGTGAGCAGTTTCTTTTCTCAGCTGCTTGTAGTGTGAAATCTCTGCCTTGCTAAGTAGGAGCCTCACTGTTTATTGGAATGTATTTTTTACTTACCTTTGTAAATCTGGTGTCACATACCCCAGAATTAAACATTGGCATGGGCTGAAGGATGTCCCCTCTTTTCTTTGCTGTATACAGAGTATATGTTAGTACTGAGCTTCATAAGTCCTTGTAGTTCTGCCAGCCTTTCCTGTAGCTTCCTTGTACTCTTCCACAGCTAGAGTTCTTATCATAACTGTTTTCTAACTTAAGAACGGCAAAAATAGAAGTTTTGTCACATACGGTCAGCAACTGCTCTAAATCTGGTAATGGATGCCTTGAACTGGAATCCTTGGCTAGGTATTTTTGTTCCTACAGTATGGCACAGTGTCATTTGGAGGAACATCTGAAGCTAGCTGGTATGTCTCTGTTTTCCAAAAGCAAGCTGGAAACCTTTGTAGCTGTCTCTAGAAGCAGATGAAATAAGATGCTTTAGTCTGAAGTCATGGACCGATGTTAGCTATTTTAAAGTCCCATGTTGCTTCGTAGATAGATCTAGTGTTTTGATAGGTATGCAAGCAGTGGAAGTAAGGCAGTGTTTAACCATCAGCAATTCTGCTAAAGATAACTGGACTTCAAATTAGGAGATGATTCAGTGGTGTAGATTGTAAGCTGTAGTCTCCCAGCCAAAAAGTCATAAACAGGGAGAAGGCAAAAATTTACCACTTAATCTAGAAACAAGCACCTTGAAGTTGTACTATTGCACTCTGCCTCTAGTTTCTAATTTGTTCTACTAGATTTAATGAAACCATATCTTAATCACTTAGGACAAGGGTTTCTTAATGACTTAAGGAGACATAAGGACTTAAGGTGCACCAAGGGACTGACAGCTACTGTAGCCTTGTTTCCATGAGTTCATGTATTCAGATGTTAATGAACAGTTACAAATAGGCATATTAGCTTTATTTAATTGACACATGGAGTTCTTTAATGCTGACAGCAGACAAGAAGACAGATGTACCATGAACACTGCCAGCCTTGCATATAATTAAGAATGATTAATATGCATGTGACATACAGTAAGTTGAATAAGGTAATTTCCTGCTCCAATGAAGACTGCTTCGGTGCAGTGGTGTTCATGTGTGTATTGAGTGCAGGGCTACCTGCAGCTCTGCTGGAGAAGCCATGAGCACACTGAAGAGGTGCATTCTGCAGCTTGAGGCTTTGCTGCTGCTGCAGGAAAGGTCTTCTCGGACTACAAGGTCAGAACAGGAGTGCGGACAAAACATTACTGGTGAATGTTTCATAGCTTTGGTGGTGTCGTACAGTGGGTTCTTTGTGAGCCCTTGATCGTTTTTCAGTCCTGCCCAACATGAAACCTGCCTGTCGCGATTGGAGCTCCATTCGCTGCCGGGAGATAGCTGCCGACGGCCACGCGGTGGCGTGCAACGGTTTCTTTTTGCCAATGGCAGCATTAGGCTCAGCAGTGAGCCGTTGGTCCGTTCCTGCCCCGCCCCTCCCCAGCAGCAGCAACCGTAGTCAAATGGATGCCAGCTGGATGCTGAATGATTGTACTTTAAGGAAACGCAGATAAGCGTAAAAACAACTGCTCTGAAGGCAGAAATAGGCTGATGTTAAGCTGTTTTTAAATTACAGAATTTTGCTGGCAGTTTGCTGACTTAAGCCAAGCTAACCACAGGGCAAAGTGAAAGTTTGTTTTGAAGAAAGCGAATCGTTACACGCAAGGACTTGTCTAAGATACTGTAATGCCGAAGGAGAGCCCTGGGTAATATTTGCAAGCTCTTGGTGATCTAAGTGCTGATTATGACATAGTGAGGTTGAAGGGGGCAGGATAAGGATCATGGCACGCTGTCTTCCTCAATTATAGATAGGCTTTGTCTGTACTAGTCAAATGTGTTCACAATCACTCCCTGCCACGGAGGACTCACTGGCACCAAGCACAAGTTCTTTGGTTCAACACTTGGACTTAGACACCTAGAATTTGTTTCATTTTAGATTTGAAACCCATAATGGTAGGCAAGAATCAGACTGCAGAAGTGTTTCTTCCTTTGTAAGTGTTTGTAGTTCATAATTAACTGCTCTGTACATTCTTCCTGTAGTGCCAATGGCTTAAGATGTATTTGTACAACCTAGTAAACAGTGTCTTGCACTGAACTGCACCTTCTAGTAGTAACTTGAGCTCAGAAAGCAAAAAAATCTTCAAACTGATTTGCCTGTAACATCTGTGGTAGAAATTTTTTTTTTGAAGGTGGTATTATGGGGAGCTAACACCTACCTTAGCACAGTTTTATAGTGAAATACTTAAGTTGCAAGACACAAGAAAACAAAACCAAGCAACCTACAACCCCAGTGAAACAAAATTTAGTTCAGGTTCTTTCCTGCGGCCCTGGTGAAAGAGTTGAAACACAGCAATCTGCCATTTTAGAGAGGTATTTGCAGATGGTGGTTAGAGAGCTAGTAAGCAAATACATCCTTTTCCAGAAGCCTCAATTCATGTTTATCCTTAGGCCTTGTGAATACATTATGTTGCCAGGCTGCAGCTAGCAAATCAGAATTTCACTTGGGTGGATGACTGGTGTTTCTTAGGAACAGCCTTCGCATGTTATTTCAGCTGCAAGGTCATACCAAAGTGCTGGTCTTCTACTATGACATACTTGACATACAAAGCTTCATCAAGACTTAGAGTTCAAAGGTGACAGAACTGGCATGTGAATACCTGCTCTGCCTGAGAAAGGCTAGGTGGGGTGCATGATTTTGTTACCTTACTTCCGGTGGGAAAGTGCTGTCTCATCTGTCCATTGGCCACTCACCTGTCTCTTCACTGCCCTTTCTTGCACCTAGAAAGGCAGAATTTTGTCCTAAGAGGAGGCTACCAACATTACTACCCTGCACTGACAACTTGACTAGGGCCCTATCAAATAATCACAGTCTCAGCCTTGGAACTTTTATCCTATGAGATCGAAAGCTATTTTTCATTCTTAGTTGTCCAACATAGTATTTTTAATTGCTCTGAACAGTTTCCTGGATTAGGTTCACAGTTAATCTGTCTTAAAAGCTACATTCCAGCATTGCTCAGCTCACCCACAAGAGCTTCAGAGACCACAGAGGTCAGGCTCACCTTGGGCAACACATGGCAACAGTGAAATCCATTTCTGCCAACAAAACAGCCCATTTTAATAACAGTCCTCTTGGCTGAGAGCTGTTTGCCAGCAAGTGGTTGCATGTTCACATACTTTGTTCATAGACTTTGCAGCTTAGGTGAGCTATGAAACCCCAACAGAAGCTAAAAATAAATGAATCATGGTGAACTCAAGCTGCAGAGCTTATAGTTGACATAGACTAGTTATATACAAAAGTCCTGCAGTGGAAGATTATAATATTAGCAAAAGCAATGCAGAGCTATGATCTGTGCCTTTGTCAAGGGACACAGGATGTAATGAGTTGATCTGTCTGGACTCTCTGGTGTGCAGAATAGACACTATAGTGCTACCTGGATCCTGCTTCCTGAAGACATCGCTTCCTGCCCCCCACATCCTCTGCTGGCAGCTTCCATGAAGACTCAATCAGTGCTCTTGCACCTAAGTAACTGATAAGCCACAAATAACAAATCTTCACCCAACCCTGCTATTTTCTCACCTGGTATAAGAGAAATAGCGTTCAGTTCTTTGCACTGAAGAAAGAGACAGAGAGAAAGAGTATAGAGACAGCTCAATAGCTAAGACTTAGCAGTGACCATTTTGCTACCATTGCACTCTTACCCTTCAAACTGTTTTCCCCATAAATTCTGTCCTAGTCTTCAAAATAGTCTTTAAAAACAAAACGAAGATTTCAAGCCTCCTGTTCTGGCGTTTCTGAGTACCCATTGTATGGGCTTGGAGCTGTACGGGTACCATGTGCTGGGATTGGCGCATATCAGCAGGCAGTGCTTAAACAATTTAAGGAAAGAATCTGGGAAGTAAGGCTCACGCAGAGAAATGGTGCAACTAATTGGTGCAACTAATTTAAGAAACAGAGATGTGTGGGGGGAAAAGATGGACTTTTAATAAACAAACTCAATGTTTTTAAGGTATCAGGCAAGTTTTGTTTTGTCAGCTATGATACTAAAACTTAGAACCGGAAGAAAGCTGCATGAACCTATTTCACAACATTATGCCCTCAGGTAAGTTTGTTTTCACGTGACATGGAACAGAAGACCTTGGTCCTGTTACTTTACTAAGACTCAGAAGTCTGACAATAGATGGGTTTTTTTTTTGTACATATAAACAGTACTTAAGGTTAAGTCCTTTTCGAGAGCAACGACAACTGCTAAGAAAATAGAAACCAACTGGAAGTCTGTGTATTGCCAAATAACATGCTGGGCACTGGAAATGGCTGAATTTGTAAAACAATTACCTTTTGTTTCAAGGTTACATTTTAACCTGTAACAGATTTCTTTCTTACAGCATCATACCAAGTAGTGCCTGTCCAGAGAGAAGACAAAAACCCCCAAACACCTGCACTTGCTCTTTGGGCACAAGTTATTTAATAATAAAAACCAACTTGCTGTTCCTAACCCACTTCTTGACTATTTTAATTTCTAACTAAAAAAAACCCAAAAAAACCCCCAAAAGCATTCTTCCAAATTCCATTGTGCTTCTGGGTGTTTATAGCGTAAAAGTACACACCATAAAGGAGTAAGAAGACTTTGAGGAATTCGAGGTGAACTATCAAGAACTTTGAGGAACTGAAACAAATACTTTTCAAATGTTCCTGGGAAACTGCCATATATCATTCATGTGGAGAGATGCTCATTCATCCTCACCTGGCAGATTTGCATTGCTGGAGTTCAGTTATAAACCACAGTCTAGTCCATAGTCTGTTTCCTGCTTGCTTCAGCCTTGAAATCTGTCCTTGTAAAGCCTACCAACTTTTACCTCCAACAGCTTGGCACCATTCTTCAACAGGTACATTACTAGCCCCATACTCTTGCTGCCTCTGTGACTCCAGTGCTAAAGAGGTAATATTTCAGGATAGGGCCTGAAGTTATCTCAGTTTCTTGTGATCTTCCTCCCCTTTCTCTCTCTGCCTTACTCCCCATTTCATTGCTAGATAGGGCCTTGTAGTATCATTAAGAAAGCTAGACAGAGTTGCTTAAAAACAGAGGGAGATTTCTTGTGGTCTATTGTAAAAGGCATGCTGTAATAGAGCTGTTAAAGGCTAGAAGCCAGATGGCTTTCTCCATACTGATCACTGCATTTGGCACTCTGCTTGGCTACTCCACAGAGCAGAGGGGTCCTACTGTCACCTTTTGCCTGTGAGTCCTCATTTGCCGTTTTCCCACAGAGAGTGCCTATGCTTTTTGAACTACTACTTAGATCTCCCAAGAAAAGAGAAGTCAACGCTCATGTCCACTGCCTGCTCTGCTCTGTACACCCAGCTCACCACCCTTCAGCCACAGGCCTGTGCTTCACCTCAAAGCTCTGCAGCGTCTCTGAAAGATGTGGGCTGGCCTTCGGGTGGATAATGAGTCAGCTGGTAGAAAAGAACGCCCGCAGACATTGCGCATCCCCTCAGGCTGATAGCACAGTCTCAGTTTCCAAGAGGCAGGTTAGCAAAAAGCAGCTTGCTAGCACTTACACCTGTAGCTGGAGGAAACTCATCACACTCTCTTCAAGAAAAACTCTTCAAAAGGCTTAAGAAAACCGTTGTTATGGCACACAGGGCTGAATCTGAACAGCATCTATGACTGAGCGTCACGCTGAGAACAGCTCATGAGCACAGTGCAGTTTCAACTGCAAGGTCTTTGCTCCTGGTCCCATGAGCCATTCAAGGGGGATTTTGACTGTTGACACAGTAAGTGTGCTTCACTAGAGGAGGGCATCTGATGAGTCCCTAGAAATACTAGAAATACTAGAAATGTGCTTCCTGAAAGAAAGAAGTATTTAAATCGATTAGGCAAATAATAAATTATGCCCTCAGCCTTCCGTCTGCAGCAGTCTCTGAGCACTGGACATATGGCGCCTTTCCAGACCACATGGCAGCCAATGAAGCAGAGCTGGTGATTATTATTTCACCCACCTTTGGCAGGAAATGAAACATCTGTTTAATCCTGACAGTGGGACTCCCCAGCAGTTAAAATAAGCTGGTTAAAAAGAAATGTAATTGAAAATTATGTTTAAGGCAGCAGAAGGCAGTGCTAGACTTTCCAAAATTGTGAAGACTTTGATACTTTGAGAGCTGTGGGATTTTTCACTGCCATAGCCTGTCAGGACTTCTGTTTCACAGCCCAGTCAAAGAAAAATCTCACTTTTGAAAAAGGACACCTTTTCGCTGAGCTCAAGGGACAAGTGGTTGTGGATCTGGTCTGCTCACAAGTGGGGTTGCTCTCAGTTCTTATGATTACCAATGGTATATCTCATTGCTGTTCAACAGCAAGGCAGCTTTAAATGCTTGAACACTTGGACCATTAGTGTGAAAAAAGCAGCAGGAAAACATATGACATTCTGTGAAATACGTGAGCAGATTAAGATGGTTTTGGGGATGCAGAACAACTCCTGAAATTATTTGCTCCCCTGAAACCAGCAATTTTGACTATGAATGAGTAGCCAGTGGGCTGAGTGACTAGTTCAGCTAGCCTGTGATGGAGGGAAAGGACAGCTGCAAGTCTCACCTTCTATAAGAGTGACAGAACCCTAAGTGGTCAAAAGAGGCAGCCTCAAAAAGAGAGAGGTATATTTGCTACAGGTGATACAGTCAGAGTAGTCCAGTGAAACTGAGCAATAGGAACTTTTTTAGACCAAATGCTTATACTAATTCTGATGTCTCAGATTAATCTGCATAATAGTCTTAGCAGGGACATGGTTCAAATCCCCTTCCAGAAAAGGACAAAACAAAGTCTTGGTTTCAGCAACCCAAAGAACAATCCTGTGCTGAATTACTGGAGCAAGATGAAAAACATCTCGCTCTGCCCTCTCTATCCAGCAGAGCCTGCTCACAGCCACCGTAGTTCTCCTCTTTGAACTGGTTTGGCTCAGTGGATGGAAGGGCATTTAGTTAGCAGTGGTCACTTTGGAGGGAGGATGGGTTGGAGAATCTTTGTTCTACATACAGTCACTGAGAACAGATTCCCACTGGCTGCAACTGATCTCACTATGGGAAGCACAGTGAAAACTTAAGGGAATGATGCTTCTGAGCACCCTTGTCAATCAGTAAGCACAAGCAACCTGGCACACATAGCAGCATTGAAATGTACAGTCACAGTCATTACTGGGCCACCTCTAAGGAAGCAGCTGATTTTGCAACAACAGATGTGGACTAAACCCTCCAAAAATTTGTATCCATTTGATCGAGGCAGCAGTACATTATATAAGGGAGTCTGAGTTCATCCAAACATACAATTGAAAAACAAAATGAGATTTCAGTAAACTTGAGTTTGCCTATTGTAATCACTTCTCTACTACCTTTGACTAGGGGAAAAACAAAACAAAACAAAACAAAACAAAAACTACAACCAACCAAAAACCCCAACACAACCATCCAGCGCCTGCTGCTGCAAGGTAGCTGGTTTTTTTAGCTCAGTAATAAAATCAGCTATTGGAGCAGAGCTGTAACAGAGGGTCCTTCTCTGTTCATAAGCTTAGAGCTGCTAATGCTGTGCAAGATCATTACAATCTTCCACCCTGGCCTGCCACAAAGTGCACACCACAAGAATTCCTGTGCAAGTTTCACATTTCCAGATGAGTTATTAGAGAATATTTTGAGAATAATGGTGGATTATATACCTACAACTGTGAAAACTCTCACTGTGTTTTGTTTGCATCACTGGAAACAAGAAGAGGTGAGCTTTTCTTCCTCAATACGGCCTTTGTAATATTGTGTGAAACGGCTTTTTTTTTTTTCAAACATTCATCGCAAAAAGAGTGCCTTGCTTGACTGTTGGCTACACATCCACAGGTATCTTTACTATCAGTTAATGATGCTATCATGAAAGCTGTATCCCTTGAAAGGCTTCCAGCTGAACTGAACCTCCAGGCCAGATACTTTCTCTCTGCGGGGTAACTTTTTACCATAAAACCTCACTGGAACGAAAAGGCTTTAAAACTAGGAAAAACGAATGAGGAAATCAGTGACATCAATTACATGCCAAATGAAGATAAGTCACTCTGTCTCATTAGCACTCTTTAATTATACTTGGATTTAAATTCTAAATATAGTTTGTAAGAATTCACAAGGGCCGGTGTTGTAATCCTCTCTGTATCTAAAGTTTCTCATTCCTATAAGAGCAACAAGTTTTAAGGACCTGTCTGCTTGAGTCATAAATAGGTGCTAACACTTCATCCCTTGGAAGTGAAAAATGTCAGCTATAAGCAATGCCTTATGTTTGATATTTGCATTGCTGTGGGAGTCCAGAGGTCTGAGGTAACTTCTCAGCTTCCTGTGCTGGGTCTGTGTGAACATGTGGACAGAGTCTCTGCCACAGGGTGGTCCTATACTCTTAACAAGGCAGAGGCAGTGTATTTTCAGTGTGCATTTGTATATATATTAATGTATGCATCTATCTGTCCATCTCTTCAAATGCAAAGCATCAAAGTTTGCAGGAATGAAAGTCTTACTTTCCCAGTCTCAGTCAAGCACTTAACCCAATTCATCTCTCTTTGAGATTCACTTTAACCTCTTTACCAGTTTATCACTATAAGCCTGGTGGCAAATATTATGTTTTAGCTATTTGAGTCAGTCCAGTTACTAGTAGATTTCAGCAGTATTATAAAAAACACCCCCTAAATCTGTGTCTTTTACCAAGGAGTTAATCTGGGAAAGAGAGGAGACTGACTTCTTCACTCCCTGGAGAAAATGTCCCCAGATCTAGTTCTCACCAAGAAAAGCCTGCTCTCAGACTGTGTAGATTGAACCTGTCCAAAACATCAATGAAACTCTGCACTACTCAATTCTAAAAGTAGGGAATGGGGCAGTTCAGCAGGGAGAAGAAAAGCAAACACTCTTTTCCCCTTCCAAGCCTGGTTAGAAAAATCACAATGCTAAGAAGCTCCATCTAAGACAACATCATCAGCATTTCTAAAAGCACGGTGAGTGGAAACATGCTGCTTAGCATGGCACCAGTCTTAGCATGGCACCAGTCTTGATCAGTGGTTTTGTTTGACTCATAAATACTATTAATTAATCTAATCACATACAAAGATTATTGTCTGAGTGAAAATTTTACTGCCCTTGGAACTACAAGTTTATTGCACTTATGAATGCATTTTACATTTGAACCTTGGATTAGTACATATGTGCCAAGAGTAGAAATAATTGCTTAGTCACAGTGCACAAGGCATCTGAAGCTCATATTTAATACTGCATCTATGTTCATTATCTTTTGGGCACCCAAAGCTGAGCCCACACTGAGCATCGGAATTCACACAGGACCTACAGGAGTAACCACTTTTGTTCCCATGGGATAGTTACAACACCAAGTTCTTTCTACATTAGTTTAGTCTGGGACACTTTAAAAAAGATGCAGGGGTTTTTTAACTCCTCTAGAGTTTGTGCAATGGCACAAAACAACACTAAACTAACCAGCTAGCTGAGGGTGCTGTGGGAAGTGATGTTGGCTCAGAGAAATGTTTCCTCCACCTCTTGCTGGTGGCTTTGCCTTCTGCAGAACATGCAGAATCTGAAATCCTTACCCTCCTCTTAACACACCTGAATTTGGTCCGTGAATGAAGATAGTATGCCACCCACAAGGGGAGGATTAATAGCTGTCACGTGGAGGAATGCTCTTTGTTCCAAGCCCTGGCTGAAAAGTTTTCTATCTAACCAAGCAGAGACTGACAGACAACTCTGAAAGCAGGCTGTAATCTTTGGCAGTTTAGGGGAGTGTAAGGCAGACATGAAAGAACATAACTGCTGGATACCACTGGCTGCTTTAATGAGAACATGCCCTTGGGGTTTATGACAAACAAATTCCAGTTGCTGTATTGCATTGTGTCTGAATTTCCTGGTGTCGTTTCAGCTGGATACAGCACACTGTTGGATCATAGCTGGAGAAGGAAGTTATTTGTGCAGCTGTGGAGGGAAGGAGAAAATCTCTGGCAAGATGTCCACACAATGAAAATTGGAGACTATTGGTAGGGTAGCCAGCCAATTGTTCCCACTAAGAAGGGTGCTCCTCCTGGGAGAAAGCCATCATACCAAGGCCCAGCTATGAAAGTAAGCCTGCCTCAGGGCAAGCCCCTTTTTCTCCAGTCCAGAGGGAGCACAGCCAGGCAGCAGGATAGCTTGAGGAAAAAGTGAAGACTTGCTCTACAACAAGTTAAGATGCAGACATTTCCACAAGTGCCTCTTCCTTTTTTCCCCATGCCCACTGGTGCTCACATCCATTTCCCAGCTCTGGTGCCTGCACCCATGTGGCTGCTTGGAGCCTTGGGTCAACTCTTGGTCTTGGCTGAGAAGTAATCCAGCCAGGAAGTGCAGCATTTTCACCCGGGCATGCTAGCTGATGAGACTGAGCACACGGCTGCAGGGTTGTTGGCTTGGAGACAAGGGAAGCTGAGGGTTGAGTCCTGTCTTAGCTTACACTGACAGTAAAAACCACATCTGCACCCAGGAATGTAAAACTGAGTGGTGTTAAATACTGGAACAAGACCAAGACCTTCACAGCTCTCACACCTTTTGCAACTTTAGTTCAGTATCTATAAACCAGCGGTTTTCCCCTCCAGACACACAAATGAGTGCAAAACAATAGTTTTAATTATTAAGATAAAAATTTGTAACATACAACCACACTCTAATGGGTTCGACTTATGTGAAACACTTAGATAATTTTCATGTTAAATATTTGTCCTGAATAAAAAAAATACAACATCTTTAATGCCAGAAAGATATTTAATTGTCCTAAAACACAAAAGTCATGCTATTAGAATTAGTAACTACTGCATTATATTTAAGTGAAAAACTCTCTTGCAGATTGTATGTTGTAGTAACTATCAGTATTTGTTTCTCCATAATAGAAATTAGCTTAGAAATATCTCCTATCAATTAACCATTATCAGCACAATGTCCCCCAAATAAAATATTAGAAATCTAAGCAGTGACCGTCACAAGGAAATATGTGGCTTGAAAATTATAAAATGACACTTTATAAGGTTTCTAAGTTATGACTGTGTCATTTCAAATTACAAGAATGGCAGAAATAAGAATAAAGTCCAAGAACAAAGTCCGGATTGGAGAGAAGACAACCTGAATTACAATATTTCCAACTACTTTTAATTATATTCTGTTAATTTTGCCTCAATTTATTAGGTATCGATTCATGCATTTAATGGATTTATCATTCTAGTATTTGAGCATCTAGAAGTCCACAGTTTCTTAATGACAGGCCTAGGGCTTAACACAAAAACTGAGGGGACAAAGTTCAGGATTGTTAGAGTTAAATTCTTTTACAGATCCTTTCCTCAGACACTATGGCTCAATACAGCCATGAACTCCAAACAGAACTCAATCATCACACTGGAAACTTTGATTCTTATTGCAAGGCTCTTGCTTCAAGTCAGATGGAATTGTATAAACTGGTAAGTTTTCCTCTATCCTTTGTTACAAGCTATTCCTCCTTGGTTTACATAAGCTATAAGAGAAATGCTTTCCTCTTATCATTTGTTGACTTCATAGGTACTGATAAATTCTCGATAAATACTGATACCTCATGCCAATTTCTAGGAAAATTAGCATAATTACTATTTAAATTCTCTGTCTGCAAGAGACAGAAGCCCTGGTCCAATAGCCTGGAGTCACGAGCAGTCCTGACTGATCAGTCACAGCACCCCTTGCTCTGATATTGCCGTGCCCACGCTCTATGTCATACCAGTGTGAGGTGCAGGCTGGTAAAGTTGATGTTCTGCTATTTGAATACAGCACCTTGCTTTGCCATCCAGTGGGCACTGGGAAGCCATGTGCTTCCTTTCAGGCTGCGGGCAAGTATGTCTGATGCCTCTTTCCAGTGGCATGTTGAGTTTTGATACACCTCTGTGATTTTGGGGCAAGGCCGATTTATAAGCAGCAAAGTGCTGTTTATAAAGTTGTGATGGTTCAGGCATTGCTACTTTTCCCCTTGTGCCCTGGGCTTGCTTTCAGTATATATGAATATGAAACACAATGTCAAACTTTGCCACTAGCAAGTCCAGGAATTCACCCTTACATCCACCCAGTGCATAGTGGCTGAGTCTGACAGTGTTCTGGACGTACAGCAAGTTATCTCAGTGAGCACAGCTGGAGTGTTGTTTCAGCCACACCATCTGTCTGCAGCCTTGCCTAGTTGACTCCTGCTTGCTTTTCTCTAGTGTCAAATAGTAATGGCTCATACTGGCTTTTCTCCATGACCTCTATGTCCTGTCTGTGTTGCTCCTCAGCACAAAATGAGCACATTCCTTTGCAAACCAAGTGATACTTTACAAAACCTGAAAGCAGAAAACATGACCTGACTCACTGAATCAAAAAGGGAGAGGCCTCCTCCATATTGCTGCCTGATGTTAACAGAGCACATCAAAGCATGCCCCAAAAGACAAGAGCTATCTCAATATAATTCAGTTGAATTAATCTCTGAGATAAGGAGAAAAATAATTCAACTTTACAGTTTTCACCATTAGGACCATGTTTTGTTTAATGTGGTACCAATATATGAAATTTTTCATTTTAGTAATATATTAAGGTATTAATGTAAGTTGGAAAGGAGGGAGTTCATTAAAAACACGGAATTTGTGATTCTGACAGATGATAATGCAAAAGAGAGAAGTAGTTCTTCTGTTTTACCTGTATGAATTTTGTTAATTGGGTCACAGGAAAGTAACCTTTATGATATATTAATCTGTGCAATTGCAATGTGTTTGGGCTCAGTAATAAAACTGTCCTGACATCCAACACCTCTAAGAAGACAATTTATGAGATCGGGCTCAGCATCTAACTCTACAAGTAACATGAGGATTTTGTGGCATTATGAGTGTACAAACTGACATTTAACCAATAAAATAAGATGCTCCACATTTACTATGGGCAAGTGGTCAAGTGCAGTTTGCCAACTGTTTCTTACCTGGCTTTGCAATAGAAGGGCAGGCAAGGAAGGTATTCTGCTGCTTGAATCAGTGGTGAGAGCTCTGCCAGCTGCCAATGAGCCACAGCTGCAAGCCTGAAAAGAAGCATTTGTACACTAGTTAGGGTGACTATTTCTGTCACAAACAAAGTTTTCTATTATGTAAATGTGCAAAAATGTGAAGTAACTCTTCATATGGCTGCTTGAAGGACAGACCTAGGAGAATGAAAGAAGCTGCCACTTCTCGCTAAGTCAGCTCCATTTATGAAACCATTTGGCAGGTCTAGTTCCACTGTCATGCTCAGCTCAAGGGCATACTGGGGAGTAGGGGAAACATGTTTTACTTCTTTGAATCTTCCTGTTCTTGTTAGTACCATTTCTTTTAGTGGTAACTGCAGTTCTGTCAATGAAGGAAAGTAAAGATCTGCTGCACAAAGCAGCACAGTTCTTGGTGCTCTGTCCTGCAAAGCTCTCACCAATGCTAATGGGGAGTCAGTTCCCTTTTCTAGCCTTCCTTCCAGGCCTGCTAAAGTAATAAGCCTGTCCCAGAAGGTTAAGACACAAGAACTCATCTCTTCCATGTTTGTCTTGCACACAAACACTATTTGCATAGCATAATACATCTCTCTGTATTCAAATAGTATTTCTCAAGTTCCTACAAACATTGCCCCACTATTACACTGATTCTCATAGGATTCTTTGCTATCCATCCAATTGCTGAGCACTGCACATTTTGGTAATGCACCTCCCTGCACCATGGGCTATAGCTGCATGGTGACATACTGGAGTACTCCTGGTCACAGCTGTCCAGGACCATCTGTCATAGAAGTTGCAAGACCAATGCTTGAGGGCTCAGAGATACATACTTAAGCACCACAAGGTCTCTTTCTCTACAAGCCCAAATTTCAGTTTACTCCACTGCAGTGAAAGGTATGCAGACTATATACAAACTGAGGTTAAAGGCATCTGGGCAATAGAAGACATACACTGCCAGCTGCTACCTAGGAGCACTACAAACTGAAATATCATCTTTGCATATATTATATACAGACCATGGACTTACAGATGTGCAAGGCACTTTTATCCCTTCAACTAGAATCATAAAAAAATAAACTTTGTGCTTGTACACACAGCCATTTTATTTAAGATCATGTAGTACCTTTCATAAAGCCACATACTACTGATTTTAAAAAAAAAAAATCATATTAGTGAACAACATTTAGAAGAAGCTGGTTTAAGAGTGCATAGAGACTCCTCTCCTTCTGACTCGAATTATAAATATTTCAAAATTTCAACATGAAAAATAAACTAGGATATTGATTCAGCAAAGTACTGACAGGCACTTCTGAGTACAGAAGCACTGGATTACGCTTATGGCTCTCTGGTAAGGTCTGGGAGCAGCTGTAGCTCAAAGTCAATGACTGTGCTAAGGACAGTCCTTCCAGTTGCAGTGAAGAGAGCAATTACACAACCCCCCCATGTATTAATACTGAAAATAACAGGAAGTCAGAACCACAGGGCACCTGTCAAACTGACTGAACTTTCTGTATGGGTAAACGGGTTTCCCAAGAGTAACAGCAAACACAGAACCACAGAATGCCAAATCACTCTTTCTGCGAAGAACTTCTTCCTAACATCCAGCCTAAACCTCCCTTGGTGCAGCTTGAGACTGTGTCCTCTTGCCTGGAAGACAAGATTAACCCCCATCTGGCTACAACCTCCTTTCAGATATTGTAGAGAGTAATAAGGTCTCCCCTGAGCCTCCTCTTCTCACACGAGGGTGATGTCCAGGGACTGCTTATGTTTTTCACGCTGAAAGGATCACTGGCACAGTATGGAAACATACCACGCCAAGGCTAATGCCAAGTGTGAGAAACACTTGTTTCACTGGGATGCAGGGGTGTGCTTTTCTGAATACCAAGGCATAGCTTCCACCCAAGAACATGAAAACACTTTATTTTGCTGGTTGACCTGATGTTCTGACAACAGCATGTCCTCTGAGCATGTAGCAAATATGATTTTGATCTCCATCAATGTTTAAAACAGAAAGTCCCTGTGTGTTTTAATGACACACAGAAGATACCCCCAGATTTTCACAAGAGGATTCTGAAATTCAAGCGTCACACAACTTCTTAATGATACTTGATTAGCTCTAGAGACACTAGATATAAAAGGATATTTCTAGGGAGAGCATTTTCCCTCAATTTATGCACAGAATTTTTACTGGCTTGGGAAACACAGAACAATTAAAAGATTCTAAGGTGACTCAATTACTTAGAGAAAATAATTTCTTCAACAGTAATAGTTTCCATAATATTCTGTTAAGAGCTGAATAACTAAAATAACGCAAGAAATGAATTTGTTCAGAGGATGATCTTAACTCCAAAGGATACTCAAGAAGAATACATGAAATTCAAAATGAAATGCATAGAGGCTGCACAGAAAGCAGGGATCATGTACTACACATGGCAGGCAACTGCTCTTTATGTCACAGTGCATAGAACTGGAAATAATAGGCTTAAAAACCAAGAAGAAAGACAAGGTGCTAGGAAAAACTGTAGTAGATTGCTTGGATATATAATGGAGCCGCCACTGATGAGTGTCTTTCAGAATAAGTGGACAGATTTGTCAGGATATAAGCAAACTTCAGCCAAACTTGGGCAGTGGAAGTAACTAAGAGTTTTTCAGGGACGCTTGCCTAGCAAGCATTGAGAACCAAGTAAAGCCTGTTTTGTTTGTGGAAAGGGCACTTGGAAACACGTTGGCCTCAGGACATCAGGCTCAGGCAGAGCTCTGTTTTTCTAGACTCCTTAAATCAACCTGTGGTCATAGAGAAATGAAATTACTGGACTATTAATTTTATCTCTGAAAACATTTGCAGTCTTACTTTACCTACAAACACAAGACAGTCTTCCGCTCTAGAATTCATGGTTGCCTGAAGCCAGGCATGCTCCAGGCCTCAGGAGAGGTATGCATACCCCAAAGACAATGGTAGGCCCAATGATATGGCAGCAAACAGACAGTGTAGGCTGGGGGCAGGCAGTGTCAGACCACAACGGTGGAAACATTTTGAGTTTGTGCTGCCAGGCACCCCCTGACTTGATCCTCCAACAGCAGCTGATACATAGAAAAAAACATTTAAAAAATATACAACAGCAATTGTGAGGCTGAAGTCTTCTGGACACCAAATTCAAGAGACTCCCTTACCCCTTCGCCTCATATCTCATATCTGCTCCCCAAACTGGATCCTGTCTGGGGCAGCTGTGGNAGCCTCTGATGGCTACTGACAGCAACCCCACCACGAGCCTTAGGTACTGTCTCAGATAATATTTTTGTGAGTAAATACCAAAAGCCTCTTGTAATCATTAATTGCTTTCTGCCATAAGCAGAAAGGAGCTCCTTGCGTCCATCTAGTGAGCAAGCGGTGTATTGACTGCAAGCGGTACACTGACCACAAAGCTTTCTCTTCCAGTTTAATCGAGTTCAATTAATGTACATATTTACTAGTTATTTCTGGATCCTGTTATAACCTCTATATAGTTTCCATAATGATGCAAGAACCTGTTATTATTTTGGTGATCGGGGTGACGTGAGTTCTGAATATTAATAAACTATATTAATATTTTAAAAATATCATCTCGCAGTAATTAATTTCCCCGTTCCACTACAGGAGAAGACAGGTCTGGACAGGCTGATGGCTCTGCCTCAGACCCATGGTTTTCTCAAGATTAAGACTTCAAAGCTGGAACGGAAGAACTGGGAAGGATTCAAATCTCAGGGCGTATTTTCCTTTTCAGAGCACACTTACTTTAAACCGTGTCTTGGCCAATCACCTGCTTAGGCCGGCAGCAGCAGCCATCCGCTCCATGCAGGGTCTCTACAGCACAGAGCACCCCTCAGCAGCAGCTTGGGACCTCATGCACCTGTGACTCGCATACTGAGAGCTTGTGGCTTTGTGGGCTTTTGAAAGCCTAATTATGCAGCAGTTTGCTCATAGCCGTAGTGTTTGTGGGTCAATAGCACTTAGGCAGCCAGCCAGCAATGCGATGCTCTTCCAGTCTTCTTGCGAGTACCAAAAAGCACTTTCTATAAAATTATTAACTAGCCTCCATGAAATTGGTATCTATCAACTACAGCAGACCAAGTTAAGGGTGAATAGTATTCCATGCTGAAATATGAACAACTTCGGTGCAAACAAATTAAATAAAGCTGTGCCAAAACACGTCTGTTTTCCACTATTAACTCTGGCTGCAATGAGCCGTAGCACTACAATCATCATCGAAAATGCAGAACTGCTCTTACATTCACACCTGTTTCATATGTAGCTTTAAAAAATTATAAAGTAATGTAGTATTTTATCATCTTCCTGTAAATGCAGAAATTTTTAAATATTAAAGGACGCCTTTTATTTCCAAGGTTCGTTAACTACACACTGATGAGCTTAAAATTTCATCCCTTTTGTCTACCTGCTGCTAAGTCAGAAGAGAGCTTAGGAAATCTAGAGACGGATGACACGTGATGAAATTAGTAAAACGTGCACGAAACACAGATGGAACAACCAATGCATGAATTACCTAGGAGTGAATCAACATTCCTACGTGAGCAGCAGCAATCCAGACTTATTCTCAAGGATACTTCAATCCCAAGCACAAATTGCTGAATACCAGACACCAAATGCACTATCTCAGATGTCTTCTTGTGACTATGCAGTAACTTCACATGGGGCTACAAAATTTTTAGCATCTTACAGTACTGACAGAAACACAGCTGTCTGTATTGAAGGCAAAAACCTTGCAACTTTGATGAAGAAAAGAGATGGCGACTCTCATTTTCTGTCTTTTATTTCTGTATGAAACTTTGTGTAAAGCGAGTGTTTAAATTCCAAAATGTGTATTTGCAAAGCTGGAGAATGTGCCATGCGTTCAGCCAAACAGCAGCCTATTTCCAGATGCTAACAACAGGAAAAACAAGCCTGCATGTAATTAGTGCAACGCATAAACCGCCTTATTTTTAGGTAGCTGTAAAACTTTCAGTTACTTAAGTAGTTCTCGAGTACACTGCCAAACTTCCCTCTGCTAGGTGTAACCATAATACATTCCAGATAAATAAAAACCAGTTAACACAATCCTACATCCTTTCCTTAGGCAAAGACATTCTTTGATTTAATTTCTGATATTGACATATGCAGGGTAAGGAGGAATGATATCTACCATGAGCCTATAGTTATGGCAGATTCTCCCTCAATCTTGCACTCATTCTCATACTGCAAAGGGTTGAAAAGGATGCAGTCCCAGTACTCTGGTGTAATATGAGGCAAAAGGAGTCACTGAGTCTAATTTTATTCTATGAGCTAATTTTATTCCACAGATAAAAAATTCTAGAAGGACCCAGTGAAACACTTAAAAGATACTTTTGTGAGGTCTATTCAGTGAAATTATGTTTTGGTTACTTTGTTATGATAGAAGTCTAAGTTTCATAGTACCCTCTTCCACAGCCAATGTTATATAAATTCATTAATCCATTATTAGCCTTTTGTTTGTAATTAAAGAGAGTACGTTTTAAACAACCAAGCGCAGTTCAGTGATACAGTTATCTTATTTGCCCTCCCTTAAAAATATAAAAACACGCAATGAAAACCTTGAAATTTCAACTGTCATTGTTTATTACTGTTTTGGCTACATTCTCTACAATTTCAGCAGCATCTTAAAGAGACAGTTAATGTTTCTTTATATACAATGAAAACAAAATGGCTTGCAACATCAGAAACAAGAGCAACAGTTTAACTGTACAATACTAAATGAAAACCTGTGGTAATACAGCCTCCTTTTTCTGCAACATGGACAAAATTACATATAGGTATTCAGCATCAAGAATGGGACAATAAAAAGAATGGTGAATGGGAGAGAGATACACTGTTCTGAAAAGTAAGTTTCTACCATACAAGGCAGTTAGAAAATGTTTCACGTTTTAAAATATCTGTACAAGCCACAAGAAACATTTCCTTGTTGATAGGAACTTCCAGAAACAAAGAATAACCATGAGCAACTTCTACATCTATTATCGATGCGCTCTGCAGGTTGAGAACGCAATAAACTGACTTCAAGAACTGTACTGTATATTGCCAACACGGATCTGTTTTACATGCCTGGTTAATGAATTACCTACTCTTAGTCTCTCTATCACGTACAGTTGACTTGCACGTTAAGGAGGTCATTTGATTCTCTTGCAAAAGTAAAAGCAATATCATTTAGCAGCAATTAAAAGCGCCTTGAGGGAGACTTAAAAAAAATACAATATCCAATTAGAAAAAGCCATACTTTAAACATTTGTACAGGAGTAAGTTGCTGAAATTTAACTGAAAATGTGACAGCTGTACAACAATTTACAATAGAGCTAGAAGGGAATTTATCATTATTCCTGCATAGAACATTATACATAACCTGTTTGCATTTGGTTTCATACTGTTGCTTGCTTTTAACAGAAGCCTGGGAAATTCACAAGTTTCAATACCACAGCAAGTATAGTATTTTTAGCTAATTGAGCAGATTCCAAAATTAGCAATCTATTTGAGAAACTAGTACCAGGAATTCCATATCACCCTTCCATCTACATTCAGTGACACACCACCACTTTTTCAGAGGTACAAGCCTGAGTTGCCAAATAAAATATTACAATTTTATCTGATGAATCTGATACAGAACATATCTTTTACTGTGTCACACTCCTTACTTTGGTTTCAAAACATCAGCGTCTTGGGAAGATGGCAGTTTCTTTAGTTTATAACCAGGCACAGAAATTTTCCTGTGTTTTCAAAATTTGCTCACTACCTTTATGAATTTAAATAATGAAAAACCACCCTTCATGTTAGAACTTTCCAGTATCAACCAAATGTACTTTAAGTATTAAAAAGTCTATTTACAGTGTTCCCCAGAAAAAACTAAAAACCTTTTCTTCAGTCTTAAACACAGTATACCTGTTAGTGTGTAACAGGCAGTGTCATCCTTCAATGTTTAAAGGTATTTCTCAGAAGGGTACATTTATTCACAGTCCATGATCCATTCCAATCATACAAATGACACTATGTAGGACTTCGGTCTGAAAACACTGTTATCAAACTTGTCCTGTGTAAAAACACTCAAATGCTTTCAAGCTCAGGTCTGCATCTGGAAACTACACAAAGATATTCATGCCATTCTTCAGTTGGAGAAATTTCAGTATGAAATAATGCTTGATGTAGGTGGTGTAGGGGATGCTGCTAACCCAGTCATATGCAAGTTTCCTGAAGAATTTGATCTCCTCATATGAGGGAGAAGATAAGGATCATTAGCCAGCTGGTGGACATCAAATCTATCCTCTTTTCGGTATGCTAAACAGCGTCTGATAAAGGCCTGGAAAAGAAATGAAGAAACTTACAATACTATTCTGCCTACAAGCAAATAAGCATGTCCTCCTGCATAAACTAGTTTCTGAACAAATTCTTGTTCTTCTGTGATTCAATTCAAATGCCAGTGTAGCATTTTACTGCTGAGTCCAATGAAAAAATATATTGCCACAGCACAAAAAAAAAAAAAAAAGTAATTCCATAAATTAATTGGCTTCAAGTAATCACACCTCAAAAACCATGTATTTAATGTTTAGGAATTTTATGTACAAGCAAAACATTGGCATCTCACACACTCCGTTAGAATTCTGCATGTGTTACTCCCAAACAGTTTAGTAAAAACTAGAAGCAAATGTCAGAGAATTAATTTAAAAAGTAGGAAGCAGCTCTGTGGAACTTCTAAAAACTTTCAGCTGTGTGGTAGATGGGAGATGTAGGGATAGAATTTCAAGGCTGTAGCTGACCTTTGAAAGCAGGCACTACCCACATGTGCCATGACAGAATAGAGCAAAATTTGAAATCTGGCAATGGTGATTGCCACATTCAACAGGCATTAAATAACTAATAGACTATTTAAGAAACCACTACCGAGCTGGAAGTCCTCTCCCAGAAAAAACCCTCAATGTCATCCATATAAAAATACATTATCAGCTGAAAAATCTGTAGCTAGCTTCAGGACTGCTCTTGAGACACTTGCATTATTCTACATTTTTGTTCATAGCTTTTATGCCAATCATTTTGTGCTGAAAGTTTCTGTCAAGTCTTATGTCTAGCACAGGCAGAACATTTGGTCTCTGGAGAGTTTGGACTCCAACATTTAATGATAGAAAATCCTTATTATTGCTACAGAACTGATTAGCACTTCATTACTTAATTTAGAACTTAATTTAAAAGAATTATGTATCTTTTCTTTGATAAATCTGTTCAGCTGTTTGTTCTTTGCTCCAATTAAAAACTGGAGATTAAAAGGAAAAAAAAAAAAAAAAAAAAAAATCTGTAATACAAGTTCCAAAGAATCCTCTTAGAATTTACTTCTATCAATTGTACATCTAGCATGAACAAGTACAACATAAAAATCATGCATATCTGTTAATATCTATTTATGTGTTCTTGGACATTATGGATTTTAATCAAATTCTTCAAAGTAAATCCTTCCTAACAAATTAATTGTTAGGAGTTATTTACAAGATCCTCAGAGTAACAGTTTGTGTCTAAAATGCTTGTGAAATACTTCATGCTTCTGTGCCACTGTAGACAAACCACTGGAAAGCTAAGGAGAATACTGTACAAAACAGGAGAAAACTAAGGAGGATGAAGGGAAAGCTGGGGTCTGAAAACTAACAATGACATTCCAGGTTCCATGTGTATTTCATCTCCCTGTTTTCCCGATCAGAACTATTCATTCTTTCCTGACATCCTCTATATAAAAAGTACTAATGACAAAGAAATGCAGAGTTAAAAGACAGGGATATAAATTGTTAACAAGTAATGTTATCAGTTACATGATGCATATTTGTCAACTGCCTTCAAGGGACAGATTTTTACCAAGTGACGGTGAAAAAAATAAACAAAAAACCCAGGACGAACTACAGTTCTTCTGTCAAATTTTCACAACCTTAACCGCAACCTATTCACTAACACTACTTTTAGAAAGCAGAACCAACAGAAATATACCACAAATTCAAACAGCAGGTTTATGTACCCAAAAGGCTTAGTTTCTTGTGAAGTGAAAACCTCTAGAAATATTTTTTTCCCCCCTATAATCTTTACAAGCTAAATCTTAACATTTCTGGGTTTTTTTGCAGCTTGTGTCCCAAATGAAAGTATTTTTAATTAGTTGTTGAAACTTTAATAGGCCTTCTAATACCTTGGCATTTTTTTTCAACAAGCACATGTCTACTTCATCTGGCCATGAATGAACTTTTTGCAAACTCGGGTAGTTTTACCAACAATAAATAACACACAGGTTATGTTTTCTTTCACATTCACAGAACTGAATTTGTGTTACAGATGCTCACAGAGGCAATCGCTTGGGAAAACATTTTCATCTGTTTCTGAACAGCTAGTCTGTGGAGACAGGTATGATTCTACAGATATTTCAACACAATATTTTTAAAAAACAGGAAACACTGCCATCCATACCTTTGTGGAAGGATGAACTATTTTGGCAGTCTTATTGCCTGAATCAGCATCAACACATCTTACACTTTGAATCAACACACACATACTATATATGACCTTTCAAGGGGAAGAGTGTTAGCAGGTTCCAAAGAGCTTGTTACTGTTAGCAGAAGTATTTCACAAGAACTTCAAGCAAGACAGCCTAAGGAAGACACCTAAGGTCCTCTGGAAAGTAGTACGGTAGGCCATTTTTGGTCTACTTTAAAACCCACTTACAGATTTCTGGGATATATATGTGTGTGTGTATATATATATATACATACGAAAAAAACATGTACTTCAAAGTATATATATACACACACACACACAGACATATAGTTTCATTTTGAAGAGATGATTTTGATATTGAGAAGTCCCAGAATAAGTTTGCTTAAATAAAACCATCAAAATACTAGTTTGTCATTATGTTTTCCTACACATTCAGTTATTATGTCCTGCAGCATTCTTAAATTAACAGTAATTGTAGAGCTCAATCCTTTATGATGTATTATGACATGTGTTTTAAGTTACACAAGAGATCATATGAAAAGTTACCTTGGCTTCATTGCTTACAACAGGTTTGACAGGGAACTGAACTTCTGTGGCTTTTAATATTGTATTTTCTTGTAAAATATCTTGCTGTGATTGATTGTGGCCAAATGGCTGAAAAATAACAACATGGTATTCTAATGAGAGCTATCCAATTACTTTGATTTCATAAATATTTATGCTATAGTATGTTATTGCAGTGTTAATACAGACTGCTAAACGTTCTGTAAATAAAAAAGTTTCAGTTGAGATTTTCTACATTTCTTGCAATATCAATGCACACTACCAAAAGGTAAGATAAGTAGTTGTCCACATATATTCACGTTTTTATGACTACAATTCAGTTTACTGGAAACAAATACTTCCACTTAAATCCCCAAGATTTTCACACATTTTCCTTACCTTTCTACCATAAAGGCATTGGAAAAAGATTACTCCAACTGACCATACATCAACCTTATTAGAAATCTTTGGTGGCTCTTTGCCAACTACAAAACACTCTGGAGGCAAGTACCTGGAGAACAAAACATGCATCTCAGTGTCGCAAGTAGATGTATGGCATTACTACAACTTGAGTATCAAGTTACACAAATATAAACATAATTCATGTAACCGTCTATGACCTTTTGACAACTGTGCAATTTCTTTATGAGTCACATTCCAACAGCCTGCACAGCCATCAAAACTCACATTACAATTTTTGTATTGCTGGTCACACAAAGAGGTCTATTTCATACAAGCACAAATACTCATATTCTTCATTTAAATTACTTTTTTTACTTTTTTCTTTTTCTAAGTTGGGATCCTAGGTTAAATATGAACCTTCACCAGCTATCAGAGCAAGAAAGTATGAAGGGTTTACACACCACTTTACAGCAGGTCTGGTTAGGAATCAACGATAGTGTAAATATGGCTTAAAGCCCCTTTACTTAACTTTTTAATAAGAATGATGACATTAACTAGAGGGATATATGGTAGACAAAAGTGACTTCTAGCTCCATTCCTATAACCAGGAGGAAGCTACACATCAAGAGCTGAAAGTTGAGGAAGTTCCTGTGCCATAAAGTATATATATAAGAACCGGTGAATGAAATCACCTTTAAAAACAGTATCAGTATGGTGGCAGTTAAGTGTTACTGACTGTAGCAACTAAAACTGAAAAATGCATAGAAACTATTAGAGAAACTACAGACACTATGTTCTTTTATTAACAGCATATATGGCTTTAAATAGAAGTCTCAGTAAGAATTTGTGGAGTATTGGATAAGAATTTTCTTTGCAGAAAAAGAGAGATAAGAATGCAACACAAACATGAATTTCACACATCATCACAAAATCTCTTCTGGAATACTTGTGCACAATTCCGGTAGCAACAATCCAGAAAAAAAAAACTTAAAGTGATGCAGATGAAGATCCTAAGATGATCTGAAGAATGAAGGTAAAAACCCTGAATGCTATAAAAACATCAAGGAGAAAGTGCCAGAAAGGGAAACAATCTACTTTCAGGGAGGACAGTGTTGGCACAGGAACAAACAAGTATAAACTGGCCACAAATAAACACAGTCTGTAAATTAGAGGATTAGGTTTCTAATGATCAGAGAACTGAGGTTACAGAACACCCTTCAAATCAGACTACTGGGGACAAAACACTAACCAAATTGAATACAAATGTCTTCAAGTTTACAAAAAAGGTTGTATGACCCAACTGCACAGAAAGGCAGGTAACCAGAACCAGTGACTGAGGAAATCCCTTCCATGACTACTCTACTGACAGTTTGTGAAATGTGCTCTAAACAGATTCATCCCCCGCCTGAAACTCACAGTATTTCCCTCCTCAATGAAGACTTTGGGCTCAAAGAATTGGAAACACGGAGACTCATCATGAGCTTATAATGGCCACAAACTTTTCTGCATCTCTTAGTTTACAGCACCACTAGTACTTGTGATTAGATGAAATCCAAAGGCCAAAACTTTTCGAGATACATTCCTACAATAAAATACTTAAACCTGTGTTTAATTAGAACCATTAAAGACAGCAGTAAAAGCCTAATTCTTCTAAAATGCTTCAATTTGAATAATCACCTTTTCGCAACATGTACGCATTGGAGTGCTGAGAGAATGTGTGTTTTCTAAAAAAGTTTGACGGAAAAGGCAAAAACTTTATTACATGCAACTTTGAAAAGCTTCAGAACAGATGGAAATGACACTAGCTTCTGTTTAGTTAGGTTTCAGCTCCTGACTCTCATCTTGCTACAGCTACAGGCAGAATAAGGAAAGAGCAAATGAATTCATAAGGAATAACCTGACCAATACAGGCTTTCTATTCCAGCCACCCTAACACAACTGCCATGCTCTCAGGTTCAAATAGCTACTGTGAAGAAGCTGCGTATTTAGAAAGCAAATTCTACAAACAGCTTTTCTGTAAGCAATGAAGTGCTTATTGTCATTCCTCTTCTGCAGGCAGCTCTAAAACTTCAGTTTTTCGGATAAGCATGCAAGTGCACACAGAAAACAGCTGCTGAGCTTTAGGGTGGAAGAGTAAATACTCTTCTGTCCTAAGGACATTACCTGCTGATAATCCCTGCTCTAAAATTTCCAAGGACTAAGCACTGACACTTAATCATCATAGCTCTGTCAAATGTCTTTAACCACCTGCAGCCAAAGATTAAACACCTGCTTCTTCAGGGAAACCACATTTCAAACTCATAGTTATCATCTCCACGTTTCTAATATAGATAAACAACACACACACACACACACACTTTCACCTCTTAGTTTCAGGTTACCATTCAAACATTTGGGAATGTCAACATTCACAGTATGGCACAAAAATCTTTGTTTATCATCCATGCTAATATTCTAAATCCTAGCTCTCCATCCAAATTGACTTTAAAAGACAGCATAAGACAGCATATAAGAACAATGACCCAACCAGGTCTACACAGCAAAAATCGAACCAGACATTACCAGTAAGTTCCTGCTCCCTGTGAAGTTAAATCCATTCCATCTACACCATAGCTGTCATCATCCATTATTTTGGATAGGCCAAAATCAGTAATTTTTATTTCTCCACATGCTGTTCCATCTACAAGAAGGATATTACCTACCCAGGGGAAAACAAAAATTACTTTTAAAAAAGCTAACAGAATGCTTCATTTTTAAAACTAGGTTCAGTTTTCATGAACATCTAATTTCATGAGGGGTGACAACTTTATATAGTTTTTATATCCTGAAATCTTATGTAACTTGATAATGACATATTTCAGTGCAGCCTCAGGAATTCTCAAGGTTATCATGACATCATCTGAAATGGCTCCCTCAGCTGGCAGCTGGCTGAATAGCAAGGAAATACTAAAATGCAGAGAAGAAACACCGAAACGTAGCAGCATACTAGGCACAAATCAGTTTCACAGTTTTCTGCCCAGAATAAATCCTACACTATGGGTTTCAGGGCCCCCATATGCCACAAAATCGTGTCAAGAAACTGCCGCAATACTAAAAACCTTACCCTATGAGTTAAAGTTGTACAATAATTTTTCGACATAAAAGTTATTTGATGAAGGTCCTCTAAGAACAAAACCTAATGACACTAAGAGTACATTCTGTACAATTCTGTAATTTGAGAGAAATCTGTATGAACAATTTATTAAACACCAGCAAGCAAACAGGTTGGCACTAAGAGTTACATTACAAAACTCCACGGTTGGACATGTAGCAAATTAAAGTACACAAAGAACATCAGCATCATCCCTGCAAGGTAATAAAACAAAGGCCATGGAATCAAGACAGCAACAATCATTACTAATTGTAAAGGAAACTTCTGTCAAGCCCTTTTCTGACATGCTTATACTGGGGTGCTGAAACTGACTGCTTACCCATTTTGATCCTTTACTGGCTAAGAAATATGTAACAGAAAAATAATTTATATGTCATCACTCCACAGCAATCAGGCAGGAGTAAGTCAGCTAGTTGTATTATTTGCTTATATTGCTATTTACTAATGTAGGTGCCTATGTGCTATATGCTACTTTTTTTCCTACAAATTCAAATCAAAATAATACAAAGTATAAAAGTTATGATGAAAAATTTTCTGAAGACAGATGATTTTGGAAATAAACCTGGAAAGAAAAGTACACACTTTTTAAAGTTGTTTACAGTAAGCCTGACATACAGGAGATAATTCTGAAATTTTCACACATAAAATTACAAACAAAATACAGGATAGATAAAAAAGAGATGACATTTTCAATCATAACGTTGTTCATTTACCTGGTTTAAGATCATAGTGTATAATAGGGGGCTTGATCTCATTGAGATATCGTAGTGCATTTACTATTTGCATTACAATGGACCTAGCTTCCTTCTCTGACATCAATTTATGTTGCTTGAGATAGAAATCCAAGTCATTGCCTTCACAGTATTCTAACACCGTGCAAAACCTAGGGTAGAATTCAGAGAGACAAAAGTAAGTAACATATCAAACTGCACAATCAGAAACAGAGACATGACAACATAGTTTGATACTGGCAGGTTTCAGAATGGCTGCCTGAATATTAAACTATTTGAAAGAAATTATTAATAGAACACATGACATAGCTATTAGCTTATGAAAACTGACATCAGTCAGAACACTCATACTCACCAAAAGATAAAATACATCCACGCAGACAAGAGGTTAAGTTAAAAAAAACCCGAACTATTTATGTAGGCACATTTCTCAATAGAAAAAAAAATAGATTCACTATCCCTTAAGACGTGACACAAGTGGTGCAGCACTGTGACTATGGGCTATGCTTAGGCTAATAACACTCCTGATGTTGTAACTTAAGTTGCCACTACTAAAGAACAGCTTTTCAGAGCTGCCCTGCAGCAGCCCTTGTTCTGCCCAGAGCCATTACAGCATTGCATGTCCTTTTCACCTTCAGGACATCCTGTAGGGCTTACAGGTGCTGCAAAACAGTTTTCATCATTTTATAGAAGGTCTGCATCATTTACCTGAGACCAAATTCTACAATTAGATTATTTTTTGGTAAATCCCCCTAAGGACACCCTGAATGTCTTGGCTAAAAGCAAGAACGTATTTTTGCTCAAATACTCTTAATTTCTAGTTATCTAATAGACGACACTAAAAAGCTTGTCAAGTTCTAGAAAACATGTCATTGTGTGCGCTTACGTATCTGTATCCAGGGAGAAGTAATCATACAGTTTAACTATCCGGGGGTGATCCAGTTCTTTGTGTATTCTATACTCTCTGCAGGCATGTCTAAAAGAAGATGGATACATTAAGCTTCTAGAATCAATAAAATGCTATTCAATTTAACATATGAAGCGTAAGTCATTAATATTTACTTGTGGTAATTTTCTTTCTTTTCATCCCTCCAGCTTTTGTTAAGCT
Source organism: Ramphastos sulfuratus (assembly GCA_013399055.1). NCBI lineage: Eukaryota > Metazoa > Chordata > Aves > Piciformes > Ramphastidae > Ramphastos > Ramphastos sulfuratus. Next base: position 175,734 of record WBNM01021508.1, on the reverse strand, counting down.
GATGAATCTTCACAGCAGCATATCTTTGTTCATAAAGATCAAAAGCCTAAAAAAGAAACCCACAAACACAGGAAAGTTATAACCAAAGACGATAAAAATAACACTTGGTAATTTGCAGGTCTGTTGCAACGCTACCTCCCTCCACAGGTTAATCCATGTTTGCTCAACCAGTGTTTAATGAGTATACCATATTACAATCCTTCTACTTATTTAGATCCCCTCTCTTCCCCACCAAAATGTAACACACAAACGTGCATCATTCAAACACCAAATTTAGCAGACCCAACACACTCTACCTTGTATACTTCACTGAAGCCACCTCGGCCAAGTAAATGGAGTAACAAATACCGCTCATTCAACGTGGGGTGATCTTTGAATCTCAAAAGAAAAAAAAAAAAAAAAAGAGTAATTCCATTTAATGTATATAAATAAGAGACTAAAATGTGAACCTCTTAGTATTACTTCTCAAATTTATAGAATGGTAGGGGTTAGAAGGCACCACAGGAGATCATCTAGTCCAACCCCACTGCTAATGCAGGTGCACCTAGATCAGGTTGCACAAGAAAAGTGTCCAGGCAGGTTTTGAAAGTCTACAGAGGAGACTCCACAACCTCTCCAAGCAGCCTGTTCCAGTGTTCTGTCACCCTCAAAGTAAAGAAGTTTTTCCTTAAGTTCAAGTGAAACCTCCCGTGTTCTAGTTTCTACCCCTTGTCCTAGTACTGATCACCACTGAAAAGAACCCAGCCCATAATATGCTGAACAGTGCTACACCATGTTCAACTTTATGGCACAACTATATGTGACCAATTACAGCATCTTTTGGCTACTTAGTGTACAAAGGTTATCACAACACCACTGTCGATGCAGTCAATTCTGGCAAATATTTAGCTATTCTTCTCTAATTTTGTGAGGATAAGAAAAGTACACTTAAATTTAAACACGCAGTACAAGGGCTCTCTCTGTTGTGCCAAATTTTAGAGAGGTCTCAAACTTCAGCTTTCCAGAACAGACAAAGAGGATATCCCAATTTCACCTGAGACATGCCCAGACCTGTTGTATATGCAGGTTTCTTTTTAAGAAAATCTATTTTATATAATACTAAGAAGTTATCAAACAGCAAACAGCAATATAGGCAAAACACACCAAAACACATCTGCTCATACTCTAATCAAAAGCAATATGAAAATCCTCCTTCAAATGCAAAACCGTGCTGCAGGGCAGAGGAAAAGACCATACTCTCTTTTGAAACGTGCAGATGGCAAAATACGTCCTTCTATCCAAGCAAGGGGAAGGGAGGTGAATACTCATCACATTTCTAGTGCAATGATGAGACAGATACAATGATAAATCTAGGGCCAAATGCCAGTTATGCTCAATAGAAATTTTAAGCAAGGGTTTAGGGCTACTCTGCCAATAGGACATCCTGTCTTTCCATGCTCCCTATAGTTTGGAGGTGTGGTCATAGATAGTCAAATGTTTGAGGGAAGATGCATGTTTTTGTGTACTGTGCCCTATTTAAACATAGAGTTTTCCTCTTCCTCATTGTGAAAACATGGATTTCAATGACACAAACACTTGAAAAAAATCATAAACAGTAAATAATGCACTCAATGCAGAAGAAATAACAGATTCAGAGGTAGAACCATTAGGCAAATCATGGTATGTGATCTGCAGCCCAATTCTTTAAAACCACACTCAACACATTTGGATCTGTATTTTCTTGTTTCTTCTCTGCCTCTAGTAGGGCCAGCCTTACAAACTGTACTACCTTCACTCTCCACTGCTGCTTTTGCTACTCCCCATGGCTCATAACCTGCATCTTGTAGGTAGCTCCTGCATCACATGGACTCTAAACCCAGACAGGGAAGTGTTAACTCTCACTCTCAACTTGACCTGTTATCCCAGTGCAGTTGTAAAGAACATATGCAGATGTTTAAGCATATCCATCTCTAAACTGGGCAAATGTTTCATAATCTTTGTTGCCATAGCCAGAACTCTGAAAAAGTGAGTTAGCTGCTAGAGCAAAAAAGATAGTTCAGCTTTGTATCACAGTTAGAAGATGAAAACACAACACAATTTGAATCTGGACCCAACAACAGTTTTGGATCAGAACACTTCCTTTCCAGATGGCCAGTTGCCAAGATGTGTTAGGAAAGAAAATATGGGCTTCAGACCCAAATCACTTCTACATTGCTTCTGTCTTCTATGTTATGAATGTAAGCTGCAGCTTGGACACTTGGCAAATATTCAAGCCTAAACTCCTACAAAAACATGGACAGTTTAAAGCTTCTCACTCTGTACCATAAAACGTGTCAACAGTGACTGCAGGAAATGAGCAGTGAAGCTGCAGTATTCTGCTCATCTACATCCTGAAACTGTTTTCAACTGGGACTAATTTTGATCTTGTTTGCCCCACATATGCAGTATTTACACAGTCAAAGCCTGTAGTTTTTCTGTGGCATTTATTCCTTTCTGTTGAAAGATCCTTTTCTTAAAAAATCCCACTCTCCTAATATGGAACAGTAAAAAATAAAAAAGTTTTAATTTAACCTGTGAAGAACTGTTTGTATGTATTTTTATTCTGCTATCAAAATGTAAGCCTCAACACTGGTTATTTTTCATAACTAAAACATACTATCAATTTAGCTGCCAATAAGTAGAATAGTAACATGCTAAACAAAAGAATCACTGTGTTCCTGCAGGGTAGGCATGAGGACAAAGAGCATAACTCTTAGTTATGCTTAACTTTTTCACCTTGTTGCTTTAATTTTTAAGTCTTAGTGTATATATAAAATTCTATTGTGTCTGGCCGGTTAAAAAAAAAAAAAAAATCCTGAAGTATTAAGACTACTGTTTCATAAACATTTACTAGTACAAAAAAGAAAGAAGGCCAGTCCCATCATCTCCTTCCTCATGGCTGCTCATTCCACCCTTGCACTGCTTTCCCTCCTTGTGGTGGCAAGCCTTATTCCAAGTCCGGCAAAGAACTGGGTTAAAATTAATCCACAAGGAGAAATCACAGGAACTGGTTTTAACTTGGATCAATTTCCAGTCTGTTGACTAAAGAAACACCACTACCAAGCACATGAAAGGAAGTGAGGCAAGGACATAAGCAGCCAGAGATAGGGAGAACCAGTTCCTTTCAAGCAAGAATGCCAGCTTAAAGAGCTGATAAAACTGTAGTGTTAGTGTTTGTATTTGTCATGACTAATTTATTTAGTTTGGTAATTATAACTTTCAAATTTACATGACAATAGCTAATATTAAGTACCAATTTAATGTTGTGATATACTGCCATGCAAGCTGAAGTGGAGAATAACATTTAAGGTTAATACAAAAGACTGCATTTATCTTTCGCTACTAGGCATCCCTACCTAGTACGAATACAATGCAGTGCAGTAAAACCAAAGCTAATTTTAACTGCATTACAAAATCGCTGCTGTTGTATCAAACCTATCTGCCATTTGCTTGCATGTTGCCATCTAAGTGAATTGCATTAGGTTCCCTTACAAGCTTTTTTTAAGATTAGTAATGCACTCTGCAAGTTTTAGCTTTCTTGCACTATGTGTAATTATGTTATTTCTTGAATACTCAATAAAATGGTTAAAAAGTTCAGCAGATTTTAAGTAATTTCGTTTTTCTGAACTTTAAATAAGTCAGTGTTTAAAATATACACATAAATCAAAGTTTATGAACGAGCCTCTTCCTCTGGAAGTAAAATGTGTTTCTACAGCATTATTTTAAAAAGATATGCAAAATTAAGACAGTAAAGTCTCTTACTGTGAATTATCTTCATTATTTATTCTTTTCAGTTCTCTTATGTGAAGATTCCTAACTCTTTCCAAACGTTCAAGTTCTGCTTGTATTTCAGCTTCCTCCTGCAAATGAAAAGAACAAAATATAAAAGCTCATTTACTCCCCGTTTGAAAGGGATATTTTTACCCCTGCATCAATGCTAGTGGTGATGGAGGAACATTACATTAAAAAACCCTGCTGAACTAGAATAAAGGACTCCTTTTCTCTTAAAGCCAGAAAAAAAATCAGAAAGATAAGGGAAAAGCTTGTTTCAAGGAACCTTTCTGTCCACGAACCCACAGGTAATGGGATGTTCACAGTTTTGTTCTGCACTGTAGGGATGCTATTTGAACTGAGAGGCAGCTGGGTTTTGTACCTCAGCCAAGGAGAGAAATTACCTGGGAAGCGGTCTGAAATTGATACACAAAAGAAGAAAAAACTGAGATATGTGCAGTTACAGATTTTGTACAAACTGTCAAATTAAGAAAATATGTTTAAACTATTTTGAGGCTAAAGTACATGTAAAAAAAAGTGTTGATACAAGACACTAATATCAAGCTAATATTAAAAGAGGTTTTTAATTTTTATCTTATTAAGATTACAAATGTAGAATGTGTATTGTCTAAGATTTTGAGTGCAACTTCAAAAGAAGCATGTCAAGTAAGAGCACAATCCCTAATCAATTCCAGTACTTAAAATTACTTCATCTTTATGCTACATATTAGAGAACACTGAGATAGTTGCTTAGTCAGAATATCTACTCTCAAAGTGAAAAAACCTATACTCCTTGAAAGACACTGTAGAAAGGGTTAGAACAATTGATCGATTTCAGAATTAGAATCTCTAGAATTTGAAAGTTTAAATAAAGAGGATACAAAACAAGTTCATTCCAGAAAGCTCATGATTATGGATTTATTCTAGCTGACACAAAAAAAGAAGGCCTGGTATCTGTGTATTTTTCAGTAGTAGTGCCCATGAAAGCAATGTCCCACATAATTCATAATTCTGTTATTTTGGCAGACTCTTGTACAGCCACATGGTGAACCAAAATCGAAAACTTTTTTTTTTTTAAAAAAAACCAACCAAAACAAACAAGCCTTACAAAAAGATACATATTTGAGTTTTGAAAGAAGCTAGATCTGTTCTCCAATCCAATTTATACTGTGATTGTACAACCTGGTGGTGCTGACAAAGGAAAGCCAACAAGTAATGGCAGAAGCCAGTGGAAGAGAGAGAAAACGCTGTAAAGCTGGCATTTCCAAATATTGTATATCATAAACCCACACCCTAAACCAGATATATTTATATAATCTAAAGCACACATTAAATGACCACATTTCCAATGAGTTGAAGAGTCCAGACTAGATGATTTCAGTGGATATCCTGAATCCCTCCCCGTAAGCTAAAGACAAAAACTCCCAGCCCTAACCAAGACACTACATGAACTGCCATTCAGGAAACAAGAATCAAATTCCTCACAGTTTAAAAGCTGGACTAAGTAATATTAATCTGCTAGGAGATCTGCGTGGACCATTTGTTTTTCTTCACACACTGTCAAGGAAGTTTTTTTCCCTGTTTATTCAATGTTAAATTCTTTTTTATACATCTAGACTCATGTGCAGTTCTCTGTTAAATACCCTGTGTTAAATACCCTGAAATGATACGCAGTTCCTCATAACCCTATAGCCCTTTACAAAGAATTCCAGCCCTTCTTTCCCTACAAAAGGCCACACGCTTATACACACAATTGTCAATGTTCCTCCCAGAGGCTGACGACAAAAAAAAAAAAAAAAAAAAAAATCCATCAGTTATGCCTCTTTTGGGTTTTTTTGTTCATATATTATGCAATTCAGTGGTTCTCAAAATGTGGTTCATAGGCCAATGTTAGTCCAAAGAGAACTGGCTGGTTGCATTGTTTCCAGCTGTTATTTAGGACACTCAGGCTGTGAATACCTTTAAGCAAGAATGAGCCAGCTTAGCTGCCTCAGGTCACTGCTATATAAAAGGAAGTGAGAAAACAAGAGCCCCTCTCCAGGACCAAAGCTGCTAGCTGGAAAAGAATTTCCTGGGGAGCAGGAGGAAAAGAGAACTGGTGGTGGCAGCATGGACAGGACACCAAAAATAAGAGCACCAGGAAAGCATCTGGAGATTGAAATGGAAGAGGAGAAGATGGTAACACAGTGTATGCAGAATTTTAAAATAAAAACAAACAAAAAAAGTAAAAAAGGTAACGAGTAAAGAAATACTAAGGAAGAATACAGCCACATAAAAAGATAGTAAAATTGTTTTTCTTAGTTAATGACAAAATCTGTATCACACATAAGAATTAAAATGCAAGTATGTATTTTTATTATTATTTCCAGATACATTCAAACATGATTTGCTAAGAAAGAACATTTATTTTCTCTCTGGCATTTAGTCAATGAAGTTCCTTTTTATACAAAGTACCTCAGCATTAACGCTCAAGGTGAATGAAAAAAATTCAGATATTAAACGACTTTGTAAAAGTTTTCATCACTGCACATCAGATTTCCACTTGAAACTTCAAAAAAATAAAAGTCTGGGAAAAGCCAAACACAATTTCTTAAGAGAATTTTGTGAAGTTGGTGCTACTTTTAAAGCATTAACGATGAAGAACTATGTGGGCAGTTTACTTCACTAGTGCCAACGAGTTTATATGCAGATTCCCTACCACAGGTTCAAGTACTTTCTTATTGTATTCTTTAAAAATAGCATCTGTGTTCTCAGGGATCCAGTTCAGTTTATTATAGTAGGGTCTATAACTGGTGACTCGTACATTTGCAGAGAACAGGCCTGAAACTCCTGCAGCATTTCAAAGGGAAGAAACACTGTGACCTGTTTCAACTGACCACCTCAAGAACTACTGCTCAGCAAATAACGGTACTTTCCTTTCACACTTTTGGATATTTCTGCCTGCTTCAACTGTCATTCCTTTTCACAGGTTATTCCTCAGATTTTTTTCTTCAATAAACAAGAGTTTATTAATATCACAATTATCTCATTACACAAACTCATTACTCATGGTAAGTTACACAAAAAAATCCCAGCAACCCAAACCTTCAAAAAAGTAAAAGCCATTATTAGACATAAAATTTAAAAGCACTTTTAGTATTATGCTTTCTAATCAGGTAGCTCTCAACAATCCCTCTTTGTCATTTTCACAGTACTAGTTTCTACATTTTCAGTCAAGGTAGAAAATAAATTAGAAAAAAAAAATTACAGACCATATACATACCTTTTTGAGATGTCCTAACCGAAGTTTGAAAATTTCTTCTTGCTCATGATACTCTGCTAGAGTCAAACTGAACAAAAACAAACAAATTATAGCTTTTGTATGACGGTAAACAAAACAGTATCATTCTTCTTTAAATATTACAAGTAAATGCAGAATCTTATGTTAATTATTTACTATCACAATATTAGGACAACACTTTAGAGCCATATGAACATCTTTGTTTGCAATTTCAGGGTCAAAACACACTTATGCAATGCCTGGTATTCTGGAATATTAACTGCCTCTCCCACTGGACCATTTCTGTTCTCAGAGATAGCCTGTTACCATTATCTGAGTGCATCCTGAATCATATCACCATCCCACTATTTTAGCCAATGCTACCCCACTGCTTGGTTCTTAACGCTTCATGAACTAAAGGATGGCAATCCAAAAGCCAATTAGGCAAGACTGGTAACACTGGATTTTTGAGCTGTAATCACAAGAATGTAGTGCACAACATAGAATAGAATCATTTTGTTTGGAAGAGATCTTTAAGTTCAACCATTAACCCAACATTGTGAGGTCAAACCATATATTCCAAGTTCATTAACACCACATTTTGCATGAGAATACAAATTCAGTTTTGAATTTACATGTGACACTGTCGTTTGTTCTCTTGTCACATCCCTTTACAAAAAAAATCCTAGCTATGATTAATTCAGTGGTCCCTCGCTTGTCTGTAGACTTGCTGAGACACAGTTAGTTATCATCCAGATTGTTCATACAGACTGGTAACTAAGAAAAAACATGCAGCATCTATCTGACGAACCATCAGACAGGACACAGAAGACGAACCACAAAAGAAAAGAAACCAAAGAGACTTCGAGTTCCAGAAAAGAAACCAAACATGTATGACAAAGTGGAACAGGAAATAGGGAAGGAGAAAGAAGTACAGCCTCCTTAAAAGGATTCACATAAATCCCTACAAACAAACTAAAGTTAAACATGTTATTGTTTTGTCTAGATTTTTCTATGACACAGAGCTAAAACTAAAAGCATAACACATTTTCACAAAGTCCGTATTTTAGCAGGTTTAATTATCAACTGTCTTGGGAAGATAAGTTACACAAAGTGTTGATATGATTATACATGCTGTTCATATGCAAGTCTAAGAAACTAGAGCGTAACCCTATGTTAGTAAATGAGCACAACTTTTTAGAATAAAACCTGGTGGTTCTGTGGCTTTCACAGAATCACAGAGTGGTAGGGCTTGGAATGGGCTTGTGGTGATCATCTAGCCCAACCCCCCATATCTGATAAGTAACAAATTTCGCTGCCCCTTTTCTGACTTGGCCAGGACAGAAGATGGAGTTGACCACTTACTCTCCATGAATATTAATGAACTATCTGTTTGGGTTTTTTTTTTTGACCGCTACACCTAAATTTCCAAGAATATGGAAATAACTTTTAAGAATGTCATTATGCCATCAGTCTTTTGGTCTATAACGTAAAGAACAATCATGTGACAAAAACACCCCTGACCATGTCCCACCAGAATTTGAGAAAGAAGTAATCCTTTCTTTTAAGAGGCATCACATGAAGTTATCCTACTTTTTTTCCCCCCCCACTGGAATGAAAAGCAGCTTTGTATTTCAGTTAACAGACATCCCCAAACACTCTGAAGGCAATAGTGAGGAAATTTGCCCCTCCAAGAAAGGTAAAAGGTCCCTTAGTACCAGATTTTCAGACTGAACATTTATATTTTTTTCCCCTTTGGGGGGGAACCCAAAGCATCCCCTTTGGGTTTACACAATTTACGTTACACCTTAAAAAAAGAGGCATTAAAGCAAATGTAAAATGGGGTGTCTCAATAGCTAGGAAAGCTGGCGATGCATTATCTGCACAGTCAAAAAAAAACAGCAAGAAACCTAAGAAATCAGTGCACTGCTTTCTGCTCTAACACACCTGTTAGACCTACCAAAGAGATCATCAAAGCCATGCTAGAAAACTGACAGCAGCATCCTTGACATTTTTCCCAATACTTCTGCTCAAACAACAAACTAACATAGATGAAGTTCTTAATTAAAAATGGCAAAGTTTCAATGCCCAATGTGTATTTGGTTGAATATTACTATTTTCAGATTTTTATCTGCAGTAGAAATTACACGTTTTTGCATTTCCAGAAACACAGACAGTAAAGTTTGTGCTTCTCAGGAAGAAGAGTATTTAGTTCACTTCGCAAAGCTGAACCGTAACTAAAATGCACTGAAAATACAAGTTTTATGACATAACCTGCCAGAATTTTCATTTAACACTGAAAACCTTAAATCCACAGATCCCCTGAAAAACTAACCTAATACAGGAAATCTGGTCCTTTGTATAAAACCTCAGCTATCTACAAAAAGTTATGACGAAGTGCCTAGACAGCTCTAGCAAGTACTGCCTTTCAAAGAGTCGCTCTTTCCACGTTTCCATGTTATATTCCAATAAATTACTGTTTTCCATTTGTCTATTCCCTTACAAATCTGACTCTATTAGAGGCACAGCATGATTCACAGCAATTTCAAACTGTTGTTACTGATCATCACATTCTGGAGGGAGGCATTTAAAATGCTGAAGTGTATATATGGTCACTTTGGATGTTGTTTATTTATTTATGGAAAAAAAACCAACCAAACAACATTCCCTTGCATTCAGAAGCATTTTTAAGTAGGAATTTATTACTTTTTATCTATAAACACAACAAACAGCAGTAGAACAGTGACAGTTTGCATGATGTTTTCTAGCTAGACGCTACCACCTCACTTAAATCCATCTGAGACAGTGTCACATCAGCCCATCACTACTTCTTCCTTTGCAGGGTGTTGGCACACTGGAGGCATCTACTGGAAACAGAATTTAGCTATGGCACATCTGCAGAAGGCGTTGCTCCTCCTTTACCTGAGACACACAGGTCTCATCAGATGCAGGAGAAGAAATGTTGAGAAGCGCAGGAGAGGGACATCAAACAGAAACAGGTTGCTGCCACCCACTAAATGAGTTTAAGTTGGATAACCAGCCTTGAGGTTAATCTGAGGAGAACTGAGGAAAAAGCAGCTGGGAGTAGGTTGCACAAATTAATCTGGTCACAGTCCTGACCACGATCTTTTCTGCTCAAAATCAGCGTCCAATAAATGCTGCTCTTTAACTGCCTACAACCAAATGAACCATCATAGAAATGCAATGAATTCCTGAAATTCCCCCAAAAACACTGGATATACCTGTGTATATACCAGTGTAATGTCATCTTACTCTGATGGTGGACCTTAAGAAAGTGGAAAGCTTACCCAGTCCGAACTGGTTCATTATCACTAGTGTAAACAATTATTATTTTTTTTTTTTAGTTATCGAAAAATAAGTTTTGCAGTCATTCAACTGTATCTTCATAGCTAATTTTCAAAGGTTTTGACAGTGTATGCATGAGTAGAGACATAATCTTTTTGACTGAAAGAAAAGGCTGAGATAATACCTTCTTTGTCTCAGTCTTTAGCAGTAGGACCAGTTCTTCCTGGGATACTCAGCCCTCTGAGCTGGAAGACTGGGATAGGGAGCAGAATGAAGACAGAATCCAAGAGGAGATGGTTAGTGACCTGCTGCACTGCTTAGACATACACAAATCTATGTGGCCAAATGGCATACACACAAGCCTACTGAGAAGTGCTCACCAAGCCACTGACATAATTTATCATCAGTCCTGGCTAAGCAGGGAGGTCCCAGTTGACTGGAGAGTGGCAGATGTGATGCCTGTCTACAAGAAGGGCTGGAAGGAGGATCTGGGGAACTACAGACATATCAGTCTGACCTCAGACTGGGGAAGGTCATGGATCATCTTGAATCCCATTATGCAGCATGTACAGGACAAAGAGGTGATCATGCTCAGTCAGCACAGGTTCACGAAAGGCAGGTCCTGCATGACAAACATGATCTCCTTCTATGACAAGGTGACCCGCTTAGTGGATAGGGGAAAAGCTGTGGATGTTGTTTATCCAGACTTCAGTAAGGCATTTGACACCGTCTCATACAGCATCTTCCTGGAGAAACTGGTTCCTCATGGCTTCATTGGGTGGACACTTCACTGAGTAAAAAAGTGTCTGGATGGTCAGGCCCAAAGAGTCAATGGAGTTAAATCTAGTTGATGGCTGATCACAAGTGGAGTTTCAGAGAGCTTGGTTTTGGGGCCAGTTCTCCTTAGTATCTTTATCAATGATCTGGACAAGGGATTGAGTGCACCCTCAGGAAGTCTGCAGATGATACTAAGTGGAAGGGAGAGCTGATCTGCTTGAGGATAGGAAGGCTCTACAGAGGGATCCACACAGTTGGGATCAATGGGCTGAAGACAGTTGTATGAAGTTCAAGGCCACATGCCAGGTCCTGAGTTGAGTCACAACAACCCCAGGAAATGCCCAAGCTTGGGGAAGAGTGGCTGGAAAGCTGTCCAGTAGAGGAAGACCTGGGGGTGTTGAATATTCAGATGGCTGAATATGAACCAGCAGTGTGCCGGGGCGGCAAACAGCATTCTGGTCTGTATTAGGAGCAGTGTGGCCAGCAGGACCAGGGAAGTCATTGTCCCCCTGTATTCAGCACTGGTGAAGCCATACTTCAAATACTATTTTCAGTTTTGGACCCCTTGCTAAAACAAAGACATTGAGGACCTGGAGTGGGTCCAGAGAAAGAAGCTGGTGAAGGGTCTGGACAATGAGTCTTCTGAGGAACAGCTGAAGCAACTGGGGTTGTTTAGTTAGGAGAAGAGGAGACTGAGTGGAGACCTTATTGCTCTCTACAACTACCTGAAAGGAGGCTGGAGTCCCTTCTTCTCACTAGTAACAAGCGAAATGGCCTCAAATTGAACCAGGAGAGGTTTAGATTTGGTATCAGAAGAGATTTCTTCAATTGGAGGGTTATCGAGCACCAGAATAGATTCTGCAGGGAGGTGTTTAAAAGATGCATAGATGTGGTGCTAAGGGACATGGTTTAGCAGCAGACTTAGTAGAGTTATATCATGTTTGGACTTGACCTTAAATCCAATTGAAACAATTCCACAATTCTTTACACTTCTTCCTCACAAGATCAAACAAAACCTGTGATCAAAATACTCTTACTAGTGGGTACAGACAAGACCAAATCACAAAACTGTGACTCTCTCCTTGGATTTCACAATAACCAAGTCTGGCATATTTGCAACCATCTCTCCTTTCACTTCTTCTCAGCTGAAAAATCATCCTGGATACATAGGTACAGCAGAATATGGTCATGCCCTCAAACAGCCACATGAGGTTGGGCTGTAATTTCTGAAGCACTTCTTTTTTCATCCAACCTTATTCTCCCTCTAGTTCCTCAAGTTTCTACAAGGATAGGGAGATGCTGACCAAATCAAAGCCTTCTATGGGGTCTTTTCACTCATTGTTTCCACATTTGCCTTAGAAAGAGACTGCCTCAGGAAAGGAGCTGTTTTCACTAGTCCTGTAAAGCCCAGACACATTGTTGGCACTTCAGCCTGAAAAAGTTTCTGAAAATATTTCTTTTGTTCCATACAGAATAGAATGCTCCCTCTAAATGATGCATTTTTTTCAGCTACATTAGCAAACTCTGCCAGCTTCCTCGGCTCTCTTATTCCAAATAGCATGCAGACTCCAAGATGCATGCAGACTCCCATGGAGGAACTGGGAAGCAAAGAGAGGTAACTGGGAATGGAATACAACTGAAGTTGCACAGGAAGGACCATGCCACCTAAACTAAATAAAATGCTGTTCCTAGAAATAATTGCCTAGTGAAGTAAGAGCTGTTTCCAAGAAGCAGGGACAAGCATTGTAATTTTTCAAGACTCCAAAGATTTTGGAAAAGATCTTTTAAACAGATTTTTCTGTAAGAAGGCAACCTCTTCCTCAATTTAGTATTTTTCTTCAAATAAAAATAATAATATTAAAAAAAATCTTTAAATATATTTCAATGTATTCCTTTCACAGTATCACAGTATCACAGTATAGCAAGGTTGGAAGAGACCTCAAAGATCATCAAGTCCAACCCACTACCACAGACCTCAAGACTAGACCATGGCACCAAGTGCCACGTCCAAACGTGCCTTGAACACCTCCAGGGACGGTGACTCCACCACCTCCCTGGGCAGCCCATTCCAGTGGGGAATGACTCTCTCAGTGAAGAACCTCCTCCTCACCTCGAGGAGGTTCATGTAAGACTATTAAATTTTGTTTGCTCAACAGAAGGGAGATCTTTCAAAACTGAAACCACCGCTTAATTTTGGTTTGAGCCATAAAAACAGAAAGAATGATGGAAGACCAGGACAGTGTTTAGACTCATCTGTTAAATACCATGTAACTACCAAACCCACCATTCATTCACAGGTCACTGGCAGATGGCAAATTTTACACTAGTAACTTCAGTGCCAGAATTTTGCTTTTACCTTTAAATCAGAGACCATAGTACATTCAGCTAAACTAAAACAATGTCCTTACTAACACCTTCAATCCAATCATTAACACCTGTTTTCATAAAGGCCTCCAATAATACTCCTTGTTACAATGCTGTATATCAGTTTGCCTTCAGTATCTGCAGTTGGAGACATTTTCTACAGCAAACAATGCAGCAGCAGAGATACTTGCAACCTCCAGCTAGTTGTTTGTTTGTTTAAAATTAAAGATCTGACTAATCACTTGAATATATGCTGTACTGATTTACTAATGGTTTATTTCATTAATCTCAAGTGGCTCTGCATTTTCCCATGTCTCATTTAAACAGAATCTCTTCCATTTGGCTGTACTAATTAAGGTCATTACTTCTGAAGTAACACAGGAACAGTGATAAGCACAGTGTAATAGGAAGGAATCACAAAGCAAATTACAAACTTACTTGAAAATGGAAGTGTGCAATTAATAATTGTTTTACCAAGATACGCAAAACATAGTTAATTCCATACTGAGGAGCAGAGAGATGTCAACACATAATACCACCACACAAAATTATAACTAATCCTAAACACAAACATTAAAAAAACAAACTCTGAAAGCATGATGCAGCTTAGTGATTTTGTGATCTAAGGACACATTGTAGACCTTCTCAAAGGTCTGAAACAAAATTTATAAGCTTATCATACAGACAATCAATCTCATATCTAGATCAAATTAGGATACTTAAACCAGTTCTGATTTAGTATCAGTTTGCGTTCACACTAGCTTCAGCTATAGAAGGGTAATTCTGATTGTTCTCTTGGCAATTGCATCATCAGGAAGCATTTTCATGTGCCATTTAACATGCGACTAGTTAAGCCAAATGAAACGAAAATTTGGAAAGCTTTTAGTAAATTGGAAATTATTTAAAACTGTCTAACAACGGAAACTATTCAGGAATTCATCTTGTCCTACTTAAGAGCTAGAATGTGACTTCTGTAATTTTTCTCAAATGCGTATTTTATCACCTCCTAAAGAGTAAGATAGGGAAACTTAGTATGAACAAAGATATGCCAAAAGCTGGCAATTTAGTAGTTCTGTAATTTTTCATGTCTCTTCTGTTACTTAAATGTTATTTTTGATAACAAGAGGTATTATGTTAATATCAAAAGGTATTTGTAACACAACGATAATTTTTACCATACTATTCTGAAGTATTACGTTCGAAGAAGAAATGTAGGCATCAAGTGTTACTAAAGAATCAATTTGAGTGATGCCTCTTCAGTTCTCTACCAAAATACACAACTAACATTAATCAAGATTTGCTTACGTCCATAGTCTTACTACTGGATTTTCAGGGTATTTTTGTCACAACCAAACAGCTTCACAAACCGAACTTTAAGAATTATGTGCTTTGCTGAACATGTAGTTGTCTGCATACTGATGGTCCAAACGTATATTCTGCAGATCTAACCACAATAAATTATATACCCTCAGAGGTATAAATCATTGCTTCCACAACTGAGAGGTGACAGGTGACCACGTTCAACACATGTAGCCTACTTCTGCAAGGTAACAGATAAATTCTTTTGTCTTTTTAACTTTAGCTATTTACTTTTAATTTAAGATGATTAGTAACAGATACGCTATCATCTACAGCCTCTTGGCACCAAGGGCAGTAACTGGAATCGCCAGGCAACATCTTGAAATGCTCAAATTAAGTGTCTGTGCCTCAGTGACACCATTTCTGTCTGCAGAAATTCTGTCTGTGGAGAATTCTTTGATAGCTCTCAATTTCTATGCTTAAATGACAAAAAAACTCAACATTGCCAGTATGTGAAACAGGATCAGTAACTTCTGACAGTTGCTCTCAGGATCTATCATTCATAAAAGGAAAAAAACCCACATATTTTTTCCATGTATTTTCAAACTTGTCTTCAAATACTAGACTGAAAAAAGTTCCTGTCGCACAAAAACTGAAATTATTTCAAACTGAAGGAGAGGCTTCCAAACCAATCTGAATCAAGAGAAGTCCAGTATCAAAAGTATCAGTGACATTACAAGAGTAGGAAACCAGAATAAGGATTCCTTTAGATCAGGAAAACAGAAAGAACATTACATAAACAGAGAATGGGCCTTTCTCTGGTGACTTTACCAAAAATAAATTGGGCAACTGTATATCTTCATAGGCAGTGGTGCAAATTTCACTAACATCAGCAAGTCATCAGAGAGAATATAGCTGTTGAATATATTGTGTCTTTTTATGCTGTTATTTGAATAGAACTCACACAGACAATATCTGAGAATTCATGTGAAAGACTGATTGAAATGTTAAACTTACAGCTGTGGTAAATTTGGTCTAACAAAGGGATCGTTTTCTGCCCCATTCACAGCTTTATTTTTCCTCTGCTTGGGTTCAGAATTGGCAGATGGTGCCTGAGAATTATTTGTAGTTGGAGGCTTCCGCTTGGCCAGGAGCTTTCTTTGCCTTTCAATGTCTTCCCTTTGTTGATTCACCCATTCTTGCTGCCTGTAAACCCCAAAAAAAAAGCTTTATTAAAGTTCTATAATTTTGTGGTTTTTAAAAGACCTTTTTAACTGATAAAGCATTGAGAATTTTTTAGAAAACATACTGCACATGTGAAAATGTTCCCTAGGAAAAAGAACATAAATATTCTTAACGAGATGGAAAAATTGTGCTAGTTTTGGAACATTTACTTTTGAAGTATGTGGTGTTTCTTTTGGGGGTTGAGGATTGCTTTGGTTTTGAAAATGTTACATATGATTTCTGTACTAGAACAAGAAAAAAAAAAAATTATCTGAGCTGGTGGATACCTTCTTTCATACCATCAATCAAAACATAACAGAGTCAATGGAGAGCACTTTATTCTTGTAAACCAAATATTGAATTTGAACTGACGATTCCTAAATAAATCATCAGTTTGACTGTATGGCAGTTTGTATGCAAAATACACATATTGTTTTTAAGATTGTCTTAACAAAAACAATGCCCTAGGCAATCACGTAATGATAAGACTTCATAATTCCCTTCAAAAACTATCTCATATCAGACTTGTTACCAAAGAACACCTTTCGAGGCACTGCATAATTGTTTCACTATGGTCTTTGATGATCTTCCACAGCCGTTTTCCTTGGCTCATCTCTGCTGAAATAACCTGTTGCAGCAGCTCTTTTCCAGGTGACTACTTTCTCCCATCCACCTACACCAGACTCTGCCTGAGGCTGGCAGATTTGTCACTCCTTGTTCACAGTCCTAAGGAGCTGGATGCCTGAAAAAGCTGCTACAGAGAAGGATGTAGAGACAACACCTATGTGGCCAATCAGAACTTAACAGGCCTCACTATACCCAGTGATCACTGGGTGATACATGGTTAGCTGATTGAAAAAGATCAGTGCTTTAGCTACACAGCACTTTCTACTAGCTGAGCTGAATAAATATGTGCTGCACATTTAGTACATCCATGCTTTCCTAAGATAGTTAACATAAACAAAAACCAAGCTATTTTTCAAAGACACCCAACCTTAGGTATTCTCTCAGCTGATTAAGCGAGTTCCGTACTGTATTCTGTCCTCAAAATGAAAAGCAAAATACAACATATGAAAACCACTCCAAAAGTAGAACCTTAGTAATAAAAAAAATCCACTAGAGGGAACTAACAATTGGCGACAATTTTAAGAACATAGCATTGACTAACTTCACAAGATTTTGAAATGCAAAGCCATCTGTCCACTGTTCAGTAAATGAAGCACCATGACGAACTGTTGTAAAATGCCCCAGGCGTAATCTGTCTTGCATGCTCTTCTCTCTGCTTGCCAGTTTTTCCTGTGTGCTCTAAGAAAACAAAACAAAAAAAATTCGCATTCAGTAATACTAAAGTGTTTAAAAAAAAAAAAAAAAAAAAATCAGGATTTTTTTCTTCCCACAGCTTTCTAAGGGACAAATAAAAGGAAAGTAGATGAAAATATCTTTTATTACTTTATTCCATTAATTCTAATTTTCATAGGACTTGATTGTCTGCAGTTATCAGAGTTGATACTAACAACAATTTGCGTGCACACCAAAAAATGCAAGTTGGACTCTCGAGTTGTAAATACAGCAACACTGATAAAAGCATCAAGCATACAATTAAGATTATGTGTGTATATTTCTATTACACTAACTGAGTCTGCTTGGATACCAGAAAGCGCGACTACTATACTTAGCCTGGAAACTCCCTTGACAGAGTATCCATGTTACAACTTGCACCAAACTGACTGAGCTCAGGAATCTTTAAGTGGGAATGCACTGCAGGTACACTTAACTGCAATCAGATATTCATTTGCAGTAGTAGAAAGTTGATGCCCTTCTTATAATCAGTCACTACTACTGCAAGCATTCTTGGGCTGTGATAAGCAAGCCTGTCTAGTTTGCTTCAGCACAAGAAAAAAAAGAAGCGCTGTAAACATTGCTGATGGACAGAAACTGCCATAATTGTTACAAATGCTCGCTTCTTAAGAAATACCTATGGTCCAAAATCACAGATGCACATGAAAAGAAGTGAGAAGGTGACAGAACTAAGCACCTTTGTGCAAACAGACTTTTAGACTGAAAAGGATGCCTGCATAGCCTTTCAGGAAAAATGGCATATGTGATACTCTCACTCTGAAGGTGCCCACCTACAATCATGCTCGGTAGATCTCATGTATCTTTATTCTGCATTCCCCTCATGCTGGAACTTAAAAACAGGCTGCAGTAACTCATTTATGGCCTGCTAGTGAGGAAAATCCCTAATCTCCCAATGGATCAGTTAGTGCCCTTGTATCTGACAGCAGCATCTAGTGGCTAGTGTTAGGGAAGAGAGTTAGCTGTTTACCTTGAACTTTTCTGTGTCCCAAGTTGTAATAAGCTGATTTTCTATTCACTTTTTGTTAGAAGTTTTAAAAAATAAGGTTATTTTAAGGAGGGAGAGAAACAAGGTTCTCTTGTCTTAAACTGCTGTTAGCTTAAATATATCTGGCATTACATCTGAGATAAGTATCTCTTTTACATTTGAGTGTAAATGGTTACTTCAGTTTTCTTGTTTCCATTATTTCTGAGCTAACATACCACTTTATCATTCTATGTCAAAAATAATCTCAGCCACTGAAGTGTCTCACCAGCAGATTTTATCTATCTCCTCTCCATGATAGAAATTTGTTTTCATTCACTCTATCCTATTCTTAAAGTTTGTCTCGAAAATTTGCCATGCACCACGTTGCTACCTTTTATGTTTTGCGGTATCTCTACTACTCACACAGTAAAAATTTTCCTTAAATTAAAAAAGGCCCATTTTCCATCATCTGAAAAAGACCTATTATGTTATTTTGCCTATTCAGGCTTACAATAAAACACTTACTGCCAGATAGAGACCACGTATATGAACTTTCAGTCTCAGAGACTAATGTGAAAAAGTAAAAGTGAAAATGAAGGAATCATAATGGACTTCCATAGCAACCCCACAGCGTTCATCATAAAGATTTTAAAAGCAGCAAACTCACCTTTTCAATGAGAAGCTTCTTGCTCATTGAAATACATTTGTTTAACCTTTCTTTATATTTTTCAAGTAGCTTTTGTTGTTCATCTATTTGTCTTCTAAGATCACAGTTAGCCTAATAAATATATAGAAAATATGAAAAGACATAATCAAAACATAATTTTCATCAACTGTCACAGAAAATACAAGTATCTACTGTAACATGGTCAACAAATTTAAATATATTTAGCTCTTAGATGTCTACAAACTTATTTATTATCAAGCCATAGCACAGAAGCAGGAAATCACCTTATACATTTCATTTTACAGACTTCTCAGATGCTCAGAAAAATAAATGTACAAAAATTAAAAACATGCTTGACCTTTTCATTTAGGTTAGCTCCAGGGTAATTTTTTAAAACAAGGATTATCCAGACATTTAAAATATTTGCCTTAGATTCACTATCCGTTTTTCTGAATAAGTATCACTCACTTAATGCTTAACACTTACCCTGAGTAAGTCATCTATACGACCTTCTTTCTTTTCCAAGTCTTGATTTTTATTACTTTCTAGTGCAGCTAATTTCAGCATTGTGAGATCAGTCTATAAAACAACATTTTGAAATATTTATCCTTTCCTTTGACAATTACAGTATTATTTTTCTCATGTTTGTTACAGAGAGAAATAAACCCTTTAAAACATTCAAAAAGATCACTGTATCTTATTTTCACGTATTTTATGCGACATGGAAGGTTATTACTCAAAACTCCTTTCCCTTGACGTGGAAGGTTTTTACTCAAAACTCCTTTCCCTTTTCATGAGGACAATTTCGAAGAGTTGGGAGAAAGCACTAATGGTGTTGAAAGATTTCATCACTGACCGAGAAGTTATTGTTTACAAGAAAGCATTTAAAACAAAGCAAGAATGTAAATGTCAGCTAATTACTTTAAATTCTCTCTGCTCAACAGGTGACATAGCCTTGTTCTGACTAAATTGTGAATAGAGCAGATCACGCTGGAAATTGCAGAGAGGATAAAATCACCCGCTTTCAACTTTTAGAAGTTAGATCTGTAACTTGATCTCTCTGATTAACCATATCTCATTTTTCTTCTTCAATATTGTATTTTAAATGAGATAGGTCAACAGTATCTGTCACTTCAAATCCTGCTTGAAAGAGCACCTTCCACTTCTAAGATCACACAACAGCTAAAATCTTGAGCAAATGCCTACAAGTGACACGGTCATCTAACTCATGTAGTGCAATGCTGGAAACAGCAAGCGCAGAGTACTAAACTTATCAGAGAGATCTAATTATGAGATTCTGAACTTAGGAGAGAAATACTTTGGCAGATTGTAAAAAGCAAAGCTTTTGAAAACTTTTAAGAATTTAGAAGAAAGACAAACCAATAAACATACATATCAGCTTACTCTACAGGCTGCAGTGGTATCGGATAGCTCTACTCAAAAATAGTTACCTGAGTAATTTTAAAAGATAACTGCTTTGGTTGCGTGATAGGGTGGTCCCCGAAAGCTAATGAAGTAGGAGAAGGACTATTCTGTCGCACCTGGAATGCATGAAAACAAAGGACTTTAAATAAAACTGGAACAGTCAATTATAAACATAGAGAAATAAGGTATGTAGTACAGAAGATACTGCTTGGAGTGCTGCACTGAGAGCTATCACTGTGCTGTTAGAAACCACCTGAAAACTAGCATTGTCACTTTTGGGAAAGAGACCGAAAGATTTAAGACAATAGAAGATTGACATAAGTCTGAGTAATGCTGCGATATCACCTTATTTTTCTGGTTCCAAGCTTTCACAACTCAAAAATGAAGTAATGCAAGGGTTTGGTTTTTTTTTATTGAGTGCTTATTTCCCATAGGAGAACCAGAAAGGAGAAGCTAGTGCAGATCGGAACACAAATCCCATTAAAGAAATTTCCCAAAACCTACTGGTTTGTGTGAATGAGATGCTTAGCAAGACAAATTTCTCAGTCTGTATTACACTTCCTAATGTTATCAAGAACAAGAGGATGCCTGAAGTTGAAAGTACACAGAGTAAAAGCTGACGTCTACCGGCAGAGAAAACAAATCCTTTCTGTAATAGGCAGCATCTGTTTGGCCATTTAGAATTTGATGTGGGTATGCTTAACATCGAAATTGTGCAGAAGAGGAGGGAAAAAACCCAAGCATTAATTAGCATGACCAACACAGAGAACTGTAAAAGGATACAGGCTAATTAAGTGTCAATTATTTTATAAGATTATGATTTATTGGAAACTGATCTTTTAAAGTCCTGAGTTTGGGGTTCGCTTTCATTCCGAGTAATGAAAATCCTCCATCTGTTTATGAGAGGCTTGTGAATAGATATAATTAAAAAATGTTAATATTAGTCAACATTTCATTTTAACAATGTATTTTAGAACAATGCTTTAGGAAAAAAAGTCCCAGCATAAACAGAAAATTTTAGTTTTCTACTTAAATTGATTTTTTCCGCTGAAAGAATGAACTCCTTAGGATTCCTTCCTTTGAAAACTATTCCCTTGAATATAGATTCTTTTCAATTATGCTACTTTTAGACATGAAATCATCTCCAACAGTTATAAACAGTTCACAAACTTACAGAAGAAGGAGCGGAATGTGAATTCTGAGGAGATCGGATTGCAGGAGGTACACCTCGCACTGGACTAGAGCCGTTTCCACCTTGGTACTGTAGAGAAGATATGGCCCTCCAATTAGTCAATCTTCTTATGAACATACACTGAATGATACAGCTCATCTGTACTCAATTTGTATATCAGGTGGTATTACTTTTCTAAGTGTAACTTACTGTAATTTTTGTGTAACTTTTGGCCACCTAAAGAAAAGTGTAAAAGAAAATGTCTTTTTTTTTGCCTTTTAACTTAGTAGAGACCGCATCTCTACTTCAAGGTTTAATAATGGTATCCTCTCAAGAGGTCTGTCCATTTCAAGCAAAAACTTTGTAACATCCAAAAAAGCTGAAAGTAAATTTTAAAGCTAAAGTAAATTTTATAACCACACAAAAACCTTACCTCAAAATAGTCACTTATCTTGTGACCACGTCCCCCAATATTCTTTCCTGAAAACAAATACAAGAATTGATTCAAATAAAATACTTAAGAGGTGTGTCTCACATTTCTACCTATACAGCTATTACAGCAAAGTCTTACCAGTTGTCAATTGGCTTGCTTTCATGTACTAATATGTGATCTCCCTACACAGCTAATTAAGGAACTGGCAGCAGTAAAGGTTTACATATTCCATTCGTTGATAAATCAAAAATTAACTCACTTCAATTCCTAAACCTGATTAGTGCAGACTGAACAGTAAGCCTAGACCTGTTCTAGGTACCAGCAAATTCATGTCTCATCCTGCAGATGAAATTTTTAGCTCTAAGTCTCACACATTTTCAAGCACTAATCTCAAAGTTTAGCCACTTTCAAAATATCAAATTAACCAAATTAATATTATTTGCTCCAGATCAGTTATCGTGCCCAAACATTCCAGCCAAGGACCCTAAAAGGCAGTAACAGGGTAAACATGGAGAAGTATTTCCCTTCCTCCCAACCTGATTAGAGCTAACTCAGAGCTAATGAGAGGAAAATGACAGAGCAGAATTTCTTTCATCTTAATCGGTATTGAGACTTCATCAGCACCAGTGCGAATTTATCTTTGAGTGTGAGGACTCGATCCCTATGTAGCATTCAAAGGATCACACCCAGTGTCTTACCAAATGGCTCAAATGCTTTACCACAGAATTGTTTCAGCTGGAAAGGATCCTTGAGATCAAATCCTACCATTGTATTCAGCTCTGAAATGACTAATAAATTTTAAAACTGCATTTGTGTCTTGCACAGGTCAGACCATATGTTAGGAGTTATCTTGAAAACAGGTTCAGAGCTTTTTTTCTTCATAGAAATTTTTGTGATAAATTAGGAGATCATTGCCCATAGGTCTGAAAATGTAAATCCAGACTTTTTAGCAAAGATTTTCAAGCTTTTATATTTCTATTCCAGTATGTCTCTATATTGGCACTGCTGTGTAACTTTGTGTAACTAAGAAATACCATGAAGAAAAAGAAACTTTTAGCAATCTTTTTTGTGTCAAGACTTTTAACAGAAATATCTAAAATAATTCAAGGACCTAGAACAGCCCACAGAGCTAACTTCACTAACAGTCACCTAGGTGTTGTACAAATCACCACTATCCACCTCTAGCCAATCCCTTACTTCAATGTTTAATTCTCACGTAGCATTTTATCAAATTAGATTTTGTTTTCATCCAAATAAATGAGATGGAGTGCACTCATTTCAGTATAGAAAAAAAATCTATTTTATGCCATGTCATAGAACCACACACTGAAGAAATACATCAATTTATTTTTGCATGGCCACTTATGAATAGCTTTACACTGATTTTATCCCACTTTCCAGTTACCTCCATGTTCTACACACTTTCATTCAACATTTATAAATTATTTTGCATATTACAAAGTTAAAATCCCAGGCATGCAATATACAAGAGATGGACTGGTTTTCCTTTTTTCAATACAATAGTTGTAGCAGGATTCGCTGTGCTTCAACTGTACTGCACCACTCCAACACACTGCAGTTTCCTAGGCCAGTTCCTTGACAATATTGCAGTGCACACTATTTACTGTCAGCAGCAGTAAAACTGAAATAATAACAACATATTATGATCATACTGTCTATTCCTAAAATTTCCATCATCTCTAATTTCATCTCTCACAGGTAGTAGGAAGGATAGGCTACTGGAACAACAGAAATAGGAAATTTCATTCAAATTCTTTGAGCAGAGTAAGTCTCTATGAAGCAACACTTACAAAGAAATTGATTTTAGTCAAACTACCCAACTTTCCTACTACAAGCATGCTGCGTCATGAAGACTTCCAAATATAGAGACCACTCATATGTAACTTAAGTGGCATTTCCTTGGTTAGAAACCAAAGAAAGACAATACAGATGGTATCAAAACTATTTCTGCTCACCTTTTGATGATTTCTTCTCTTAGGTTAAATTTCCACCATTCCTCCCCCAAAAAATCATGTTAAAGAGAGGAATCATAAAGCGTATTCTTTGCAATTACAAAATTGGAAACCAGCCTCATCCTGATTTCCCCATCCCTCTAGATAACTAACTACACTGTATAATAATCTATACAAAGGGAAGAATAAAATTAAATTTTAAATATAACTGAAAACCAAACAATCAGGCATTATAATTTGTAATCTTTCTCTTATCTACTGAAAATAAAACCCAACAAATCGCGAAAATATGTTGGTTGAGAAGAACTGCTACAACTCTTTAAAAGTATACTTTATAGTAGCTGCAAGTGCTATACACAGTACACAACTCTTAGGGGCAACTACCAGATCAGTTCACATTTTACTTGCCCACCCCCTTCCAGTGACAAATGTGGGGGCAGAAAATGTGTAACTTACCATCCAAATCCCAATGCCTAAAAAGCACATTTCTTTTAAGGCAGTCAAAACTTTGTGTGTAATAATTTGATTGAATACATGCAGCAACTATCAAAGTAATTTACACTTTAGTTTACCTTGGCTGCTGTCACTCTGAGTGTCTGCTTTTCTTTTTCTTCCTCTGGAAGGTTCTGACTGTTTCTTCTCCGGAGTCTACAAATAACAAAAAGACTATGATCCAACAGTATCTCTGTTTACTTATATTACTGTTATATTATGGTGAAAAAAATGTAAATCCTCATTCATAAAACATGATTCCACAGCTGAGCAGGGATGTAATTTCAGATAGTGGTTAAAGTAGATAACAGGATCCTTGGTCAATCCAAAAAGTACAAGCTAGAAAAGATATTTAAGAAAGTGAGAAATAATTTTGATCATTTCCCAAAAGGCTATTCTACAGATTAAGTATAAAGCAATTATACATTTACATTCATTCTGGGGTTTATGAACATCTAATTTTATTTCACTTATGGCTACACTTTACCAAGACCTTCATACTACAGTTGTGGGTGTTTTAAAGCTTAATACTTGGTAATATAAGCTAATTCTTGATAGTGTTTTCAACACATTCCCACAATACAAACATGAATTTCTAGTCCTTCAGTAGGAAGCCAATAATATTACGTGTTTTCACAAGTGAATAAGTCATCTCCAAACTAATATAAACTAGATCTCTAGGATCTGCTTACCATCTAAAAAGAAGAAAAAAAAAAAAAAAAAAAAAGAGAGGAGCAAAATGTGGACATCTATACACTTGGAAAAAGTATACCTCCCCTTATAGTTCTTATATTTGTATCTCAAAAAAGTAAAACATCAATGGTTAAGTGAAAAAATATGGATCTGCTAAGAATTTATTCCAGAAGTATTATATATAGTTGCCTAGAAACCACAATCAGCATTTGTAACACAGAAAACAAGAAAAAGCTGTAATCAGAAGCATCTCCAAATTATATTTGCTCTCCTTTGATCTGAGGCTTCGAATCAGTTAGTTTCCCCAGTGTAAGTTAAAGTCTACAAACTTGTTTCAAGAAAAAAACCATGCAGCTCTGTGTGTATTCAGCCTCTAAGCAGCCTCATACCAGTAAGTGGACGAAGCATAGAAGGCATTACATAAACACTGATTTATAACCAAGAAACCAAAGTTTCCCAACATCCTGAACTAAATTTGAGATAAGTGTTAAAATGCTGCTTTTTTTTTTTTTGTGATACCATCATTTTGTCCTTTCACTGTATTTGTTGCTTGTGTTTCAAGTATTCTTTTGCTACATAGAAAATAATACCAAAATTCAAATTCGACTCATTGTGAAAAGCATTTCGAGTATGTTTAAGTTCCAAAATCTTCACAAAAAAAAAAAAAAAAAAGTTTCCTACAAATGTACAAATATCCTAAAATATTTATTTTGGCAAAGAACTATTTTATGTCACCTGTGATACGCAGACAATTATTGATCTATGAAGAATGGTCAGGGCAAGAAAGGTCTTCATTACCTATACCATGCTTTCTTTTAAAGCTTTAGCTGTGTGGATAGCTTCAGAAAAAGACTTTGGAAGTCTTGCGGTTCTAACTGTTGTGTTACCAGGTCCCAAATGAAGTTGGAATTAACACATGGCTTATTTCAAATTACCAATTTCCTACCAAAATCTGCATCTTTTACAGTATTATTATACACTAGCAAAATACAACAGAGATTCCTGGAAACAAAGTTATCTTAAGACTGTATGATTCTAAATGCAGAAAGCATGGTTTAGAACTATTACTTTCACAATTTACAATTACTGCCAGGTAAATAGGTACCATTAAGCTATCTTTTCTCAAAACTAAACTGAAACTGTTTAACTAAGCGTTTTCATGTTATTCTTATTTTCTGGCTTTCAATTCTATAGTTATTCTAACATAGTCGGTTTTACTTATCATATGAAGGTAATCAGTTAAGATTTCCCCACATCAAAATTAGTTTCCAACTGTAGTGACTGATGTCTTGTATTTACACCTCGGACATTTAAAAAGGTTTATAATTTTAAAACTGAAACTCAAGTAATTCATAAAGCTCCTCTGATTTCCTTCGGTGTTTAATTTAACTTTCCAGACTAAAAAGTACTAGCACACTAATGAGGTTGTTAATGAGGTTACCCAACAAGGTCATGTTCACCTTTTCCAAGTACAAAATTCACACGTTAATGTACAATGTACATCAATCACTAAAAAACATTCTCCAGAGTATTTTCTAATGAATGGAATCACATGAACTACACAAAACCAAAAAAAGAGGACTAATGGGGCTAAGGAGTATCCTCCTGATAAACGAAGACTGATTCCAGTCACTTCAGAGGGGTTTAAGATACAGCGAAGATTTACAATAAAATCCCACTTACTTCATAAGCCAGACAAAATAGTTTTGAAGTTATCCAAAGTGAAAACTGTAAAGCAAAAAGGTTACCCACACCCTGTTATATCATTGGAACCTCATACATCATTGTTTTGATTCCAGTCTATCCCTCAAGTTCAATTTGCTTCTCCCAAGATTTCTGTTCACTGTCACAGTTTTAAATCCTGGCTTTTCACATCCTCCTCTATAAAATAAATATTAATCTCCTTTGAAAAAATACCCAGGTAAGTAATTTTATGTGTTTTATGAACAGTTACTTTCTACCCGTTACTGTAGAACTGGTAACAGCGTAACTCAGGATGCTATTTTTGTAGACAAAAAAATAAAAGTGCAATAAACCCAAAGTCTTTATGTTTTGTCTCCAAATGCATAAATTTCCAGTATGCTTAAAGTTATGATTATGTTGTTAAAAAATTTCATATTCATGAGTTAATAGCTTTTCACCATTATTTTCTTCTAAATCCTACTCTCAATCCAAAAGCTTTGCAATTGCAGCAAACAAACACAGCAGTGCTTTTTTCCTCTGCCACACACTATAAATTCCAATCAGATCAAACCTTTAGCTACTTCTGAAATTACATTTATAACAAGAGTTCTGTATTATTTGGAACTGCAGCAACTAAACAGTTTTGAGCAAGCAGAGCGAAACACTGAAATAACTGATCGAATTGGACAAATCAAGCCACAGACAAAGTTGCTGTCTTTCAAATAATTCATTATCTATAGAGAATAGAAAATACTAGTTACAAGTAAAAGAACGTATTTGTAATGAAAATAAGGGGGTGTAATTTACTTAATGAGGAATAGTGGCAAGGGCTAAAATATGTGAAGATTACTAGAAGCACAACTTGAGGTAGCCAGTTCAGGGGTTTTTTTAACTACAAGTAGCTAATACACACTCAAATTAAGACCTATGCACAATTGCCATGAAACATTTACTAAAAGTAATGTGTACATTTACAAAGAAAGTGGAATACAGGTCTGGATATTAAGATCAAACATCCAGCAAATGTTTACTACTCACAATGCTAAACTGAATCTAGAATTAAAAAAAAAATATTAAAAAAAGACTACAGTTCCATAGTTCTAATAGTTGTACTTTCTCCAATCCCTTATGAAAAACAAAAACACCCAACCAACCAACAAAACCCCAAAACACAAACAAACAAACAAAACACACAAAAAGAAACCAACAAAAAAACAACTCAAAACACTGCACCAACACCACCACTAGAAAAACCAAAATGAGTCGTTTGGGAAGCCTGCTTTTCTTTGAGAGCTAAGTGTGAAAAACTTTCTATTAACATGCTGCTTAGTGATGAAAATACAGAATAATGACGTGAATGTATTGTATCAATTTGATCAGAAACTGACATTCTTGCTAGAAATTAATTTCAATGACTCTGAGATTTGCATTTCTACTTCTTTTTGCTCACAAACCGACTGTTATGCAAGAGTTCTCTCTCAACATCAAATGATGGCTCTGCTTCCTGTATGAGTAAGTCTTTGTATTTCTACATTACTATGCACAAGAGGAATTCCCTATTACTATGAAACCTCCATTGTCACATCATTAAAAAAAAAACAACCAACAACAACAACAAAAAAATCCCCCCCAAAAATATCCCACAATCTGTTCACAATATGAAAAACTTCAGTGCACTTTTTATAGGATTATACAGTGTAAATAACTAAATGTTAGTTTAAGAACAAAGTTCTAAAAAAACTATTAACCTATTTGGTATTACAATTATAGTTTGAATGAATACAACCGACAACTTCTAAAAATGGGTTAAGAAATCACATTTCACTATTCACTGTCATTAAGACTCATATTTTTTGAAAAACAGAAAGCTGAAGCACTGGAGATCTGTGCAGGGACTTTTTAGAAAATAAAAATATATTTCTATTTAGAATTTAAGTTTTAGAATACTCAAATACATAAATAAATAATCCATACTCAGAAGCCCAGATTGAGGTTAAAACACTGCAGAGATTGAAGATACGGGCCAAACTTTCAAACTTACATGCTTTGAAAAAAATCTTGCCTCCCTATCTCATGTCTACAACTGGAAAATAACATTTTTTTACAGCAAAGTTGTTACACCTGTAGTCAGAGTTCCGGGATTACTCAACTACACACAGATACATTTTGTCAGGGAACTGCAATAACTCATTGTAACCTTCAGGCTACTACGGCACACTTCCACTCCCACACCTACATCTGAACTGCCTCCCTGCAACACTGCCCGAAGTATTTCTAGGAAAAGCCATGAAGAAAAACAACAGGCAGACAGACTGTTCTGGTTAAGAAAATAGTACAATTGTAATGAAAATCCAGCAGAGAAAGGCAAGGGGAAAAAAGCACAGCAATGCATTTTTCAAAGAGAAAACATGAAATCACAGAGAGAGAACATTTATTTGTAAGCTATCAGCCTTGGGAACCCACTGAATTCACTTGCTGGTCAACTCAGTATAAAAGCAAACATCAGACAGTAGGGACACTGTAGTGACTAAGTGAATGAACAATTAGGTCCCAAAATAAAGCTTTAACATGTGAGAATAACATCAAAAGCACATTCCAAACAATTTTCCCTCTGGCATGACACAAACTCAGGTCTAGCCTGGGCTGGAAATATGCTCCTGCTTACAACAGGTATAACCTTTTCAGTGCAGTCTGTGGTGCATGCAGTCATAACCACCTGAGAAACTCATTGACCCCAAACTAGATGAATTATAAAAGAGCTGCACTTGTGTACCTACATGCTGGTTACTAAGAGGAAAATCTTCTACCCCTGGGAAGTCTGTACTGTGCACATTAAAGCCTAGTAGAAGTATGAATCCTGGTTTTGGATGATTACTATGATGATGATGATGATGAAGTGGTACTAGGTAAGAAAATACACAACAGCAGCTGAATCTTTTACATATGCAGATTATAGTTACTGTCTTGAAGTAAATCCCCATTTTAAAAGAAAATACAGACAACTACTCTCTATTTTCAAAATGTGCAGCTAGTTGAAAACTACTCCAAGTTTCTGTGTGCTGTTGCAAATGTTGAAAGAAAAAAGATAGTTTGCTATCTTTTTTGCAAATGAAAAAGAATTTTTAGCTCAAAAAAAATGTATCCTCCCAGCATGAGTATATAGATTATTATCTAGCAGAAGCAGATAGTTTCATGAGCAAAAATCCAAAGAAGCTTGTACGAAGTCATGTCTCCTCCTCCAAGTGACTGTATCTTTTAGTAACATAGTTTTTTTTTCCTATTTACCTGTGTATTCTGTATTTTACAAGTTTCTACATAAAATAAGGCAAAGTGAAATACCAAATTATAACTCGTTAGCATTAAAGCTTTGAGGTAATAATCAGTCTGCCCAATATGCTTACCTCTGATTCTTTATCGCTTAAAGATCCCAAGCTTCCGAAACTGTGATTTGAACTTTCGTTATTTGTTGAGGCCTACCAAGACAAATAAAATACTAAACATTACATACACATTTAAAAATCAGCTAATCCACTATTATCATTCACAGTTATAACAGGTAATAGTAATAAAACTTCATGCTTGCATGGAAAAAATGATTAACTACAGAGCACTTGTGACTTTCAAGGGGGACAAGAAGGTTGAAGGTGGATGGTTTGACAGGGCACAGTAAATTCTGTGATTCAATTGATTTTAAGACAAGTAAAACCCTAGAATATTCTAAAGCATTTCAGTCTTATTTGGGAACAGCAAAACATACAATGTTTTGCAAGCAAATGACAGAATTAAAAATTTTTAACATTAAAATTACAAAGCCAATATTGCTGAAAAGTGCTGGAGACTGATAAAAATTTTTCTGTTTTCGAAAAGAGAGTTTCCTGTTCCCCACAACAGACACTAGAGGCTATTGGAGAGACTATTTTCCCAATCCATTTGATGACAGAAAATGACAACCTATTGACAATACTATTTTACATTCTTAAAACAAACCACTTCTGCCAAAGTAACAAATTTAAACTAGCAAGGAGAAAAAGGAGAGAAAAAAAAATGATAAAAAATTGTGAAAGAGTAAAAAATTACAATGTTTATTTAAAATTTTTCTAAGGTTGACTTATTCAGAGGTCTTTTGAACACAGAATGGCAACGAGGACATTTTATTGAAAAAGTCTGTTCTACGTTCACATAACAAAAAAATGTCAACACCAGTTGAGCTTCTTTTTATTAAAAGAAAAAAAAAAAATCGTATGCTGCTGGACTATTCACTTCCATATATGAAGGTAGAACAAATACTGTAAAGTGAAACAACAATCAGTTCCAAAGCAAACATTCTGCTTTCTTCAAAGCATTACATTTCAGCACTTCATCAGTTTAAAGGATAATACTGATCTGTGATATCTTGAGTAACCAGATAAGTCTCTGAATTAAAATTTCTGGAGAAATGTTAAATAAACCCACAAAAATTCCATGTGTGTTCCCTTGCAGTGTCTCAGTGTCTGGTCATTTGAGTCAGTTAAAAAATTATCTCAGTAACCTATATTCAAATTCCCACCCCTGCATACTGAGAAAGCTTGAAGATAATTAGGCTATTTTCCCTCAACAATGACCAAACTCTTCAGCAAAAGAGCAGGTAAGGGTAGGCTTTTAAAATAGTCCAAACAAGAGTTCACCTCATTTTAATTACTCGAAGACTAATGACCTAGAATGTTTCAGAAAGTTAACACCAAATGCAGCTGCAGTGTTTGTGTTATTTTGCAGTTTAGGAAAATAAGAATTTTGTATGTATGGATTTGGGTATGTATGCAAAGAAGAATTATTTTTCAACTTCTCTTTCAAAGTGAAAGCAAAGTAATGAAGAACATATTTATACACCACATATTCCCAGGTACCTCTGCACATCAGATCAAAAAGTGTTTATCAGTTCTTAAAAATAAAAATCAGATAAGCTTTTCTTTGCATCTCCTACCAGGCTACATTAATTGAAAAAACCCAAATCAAAGAACACAAAACCAAAAAAACAAAACAAAACAAAACAAAAAAACAAAAAAACAAAAAAACAAAAAACAACAAAACAAAAAACACAAACAAAACAAAACAAAACCCCACCAACAAACAAACAAACAAAAAACCCATCCCAACAAACAGCGTATTCTAAACACAGCCCAGATCACTGAATGGTCAAAAAGAAAAAAATATGAACTGATATAACTGCCATTTTACTGACAGTGGGATAAATCACATGACTAGGTACTGGTATTTCACTCTACCTTCCTACCCAAAACAAAATAGGCAGGAAAAAGACAACATACTGCACTGTATACTGAAGATCATTTGTGGAATATCATGGGCGAAAGGTAAAAAGAACAGTGTCTTGGATGAAGACCTGCATAGTAGTAGTATAGTCTGCAAACAGTTATCAAAGCATTTGATAGTATATTAAAAAACCCACAACAATTTTATCCAGCTATTCATTTGGAAACTGACAAATACAGTTATCTGTTCAAAAAAGATGTGGAATGTGACAGAGACAAGAAAATTATGTTTTACATAGTGGAGTGAAAAAGGAAATAGTGATGTTTTGTTTGTGGGTTTTAGGGGTTTTTTTGGTGGGTTTGTTTGTTTTTTTTTTTTTTTCCCTGGCTAATTTGTATGAACAAACTAAGAACCTAAAAGTGGAACACAATTTAGCTAAAACTGAAATCAGGTACAAAGCACACTTGAACAGATTTATGGACATGGTAAGCAGCAACTTGTAGGGGATCAAAGTTTACAGTAAGGAAACCCTAGAAACTTGGTAAACGCTTTTAAAGAGAATGTATTACACACAGAACAGTAGACAGATTCTGAGGAGGAAAGACTGACAAGAAGGCAAGTCACCAACACAGTTGTATCAAAAACTAATAAAACGGTTCAGAAATACACTAGAAGTTAAATCAATGTAAAAGAAGGTACAGATCTAGTAATGACCAGCCAAGCTTGTGTAAATACTTAAAATACAAGGACATTCAAACACTTTGGAAATAAAATTACTTTTGTCATGAGGGAAATATGCCTAAAAATTAGTATTATCTCTTTTCAACATCATATTATTAAGTACTGCACTTGGTAAAGAACATTGAAATGCACAAATACAAAATGGAGTACCTCTGTCTAAGCAGTAGTATTGCAGAAATATGCCTTGGAAGTTGAAGCTAGTAACTTGAACAGAATTTGTAATAAAGGCAAATTTATTTTGCAAATGTATTAACTGAAGAGCAATGTAGCATATAAAAGGTAATTAAGCCCTGCTACTCAATGTTCCTAAGGTTTTTCCTCTAGTGTTGCAGCATGGTTCAGATACGAATGGACAAACTGCAGAAAATCTACAATGAAAATTTTAAATAATTTGGCTTTGTTAATCTAGACGTATTACTAAGATCAACTTGTTTTGAAGAAAGACGCAACTCACACCAGACTCTGCATTTTTTCCAAGCCAAACTGTAAGCAGTTGGCTACCCACAAAAGAAAACATGACACTGAAATACCGAGAAAAAATTCCCTCTGATCACATCTATACTAATTTGGGAGTCTGTGTAAGCCAAATCTTTGGTGTTTTTTAGAGTAACTCAATGTCCATGTCACAGATAGGTTCAGGAAAAACAATCATATCTCAAAGCAAAATAACAGGTTAACAAGGATTTTCCTGAAAGCCTCTTCCAGTCCAGTACTTGTGCAGATACATCACATTGTTAACACACAAGTGAGACAGTGTGAGGTAAATTAGTATTTCAGAGATGGTAGGGAGTATATATGGATGACTGCTCTTAGAACTTACTTTAGCTCCAACACTGCAACTTCCAGTACTCCCAGTGCTGCCACTTACTACTCCCGTAAATCTTGCTTCTAACAATTCTTGTCTTCTTGGGTCCAGGCTATGAAGTTCATCCATCGCTCCTAAAAAAGGATTAATAAATTCATTATGTTTGCCATGGAATATTTTACAAACAATCCAAACATACCACCAGCCTATGCAAAGGAAGAATTTATATCCTCAGCTTCGCAATGATTCACTGTCTGTTACCTAATAATGACTGCACTCAATGAATTCCAGAAATTTTAGGTAAAGTTCTGTGTATTGGAATAGCCTTGACAATTTTGGTGAAAACTAGAATCTGCTAGAGGCATGTAAGAGACATGGAGTCTGCAGCATGCAATACGCCAACTAGGCAATTATTTTTAGATTAAAAACTGACAGAAGCAAAATACTTTCCAGCATAAAACCTCCCAATTCTGCAATGCCTTTATTTTCCATATTATTTAAATTGTTAGGTTATTGACATATCAGTGTCCAAGACAAACAAGTAATAATCACAGGAAGAAAAGGAAAACCAGAAGGAAGACTGCAGTCCCTAACACATGCGAGGGAATGCAGGTTTATATGGAGCTTAGGAGGGCAGAGAAGTAAAGAGTGGGATCAGCAATATGAAAGAACAGGATGCCACCCGGAGGGGCTTGGACAGTCTTGAGACATGGGCCCAAGCCAACCTCTTGAAGTTCAACAGGCCAAGTGCAAGGTTCTACACCCGGATCAGGGCACTCTCAAGCACAAACACAGACTATGTGAGGAGTTGCTTGAGAGCAGTTTCAAGGAGGAGGACTTGGAGGCGTCAGCTACAGAAAACTCGACATGATCCAGCAATGTGAACTTGTAGCCCAGAAGGCCAACCATGTCCTGGACTGCACCAACAGAAGTGTGACCAGCATGACGAGGGAGGTGATTCTCCTCCACTACTCCACTCTGCTTAGACCCCACCCGGACTACTGTATCCAGTTCTGGTGCCTCCAGCATAAGAGGGACATTGAACTCCTGGAGTGGGTCCAGAGGAAGGCCAAGAAGATGATCAGAGGGACAGAGAACCTATGGGGACAGGCCGAGAGAGATGGGGCTGTTCAGCTTGGAGAAGGCTCCAGGGAGACCTTATAGCAGCCTTCCAGTTCCTTAAAGGGGCCTACAAGAAAGCTGGGGCTTTTCACAAAAAGGGCTTTCTGTGACTGTGATAGGAGAGAGGGAATGGATTAAAGCTTGAGGAGGGTAGATTTAGACTGGATATTAGAAAGAAATTCTTTACAGTAAGGATGTCTCACAGACAATGGTACAGGTTGCACAGGTGGACGTTCCCTCCCTGCAAGTGTTCAAGGCCAAGTTTTGTGAGGGCTTGAGCAATCTGGTTTAGTGAAGGGTGTCCCTGCCAGTGCCAGGGGGGTTGCAACTAGATAATCTTCAATGACCCTAGCAACCCAAACCATTATATGAATCTAGAAGCAAGAGTAATGGAGACACTTACACAGATGGTGCCTCCAACTTTACCCTGCCAACCGGGGTAAAGCAGTGCTGCTGGCATCGGCAGGGAAAGCAGGGTGGAAGGAATTGAAGTAACAAAAAGAGGTTCTGATGAGCTCAGCCTATCTGAGTAGGCTGCAACATGATGTGCAGCTTTCCAATTTATATTTAAATCACGGCTGTTTAACAAGTCTGAAAGATGATCTAGACAGTCTTCGATATTTACACAAACTGCATTCTTTGTTTTATCTTTTCAAATACTTGAACATTCAGTTTATCTTCAATTTGAAACATTTCAGTTGCTTTATTTTAAATAAGATATTTAATGCCAAAGCCTTTATGCGAAATTTTAATAACATCCCTCAAGTACCATATAAAAAGTGATACAGACTCATTCTTTTCAACTAAGACCCCACTTAATAAGTTTGTATTTTTCAGTCCCAAAGGACAACACAGCAGTTGAGAAAGGACTGCAAGTAATAAATACGTGTATTCAAATAGAGCTATGAAAAAAAAGCTTTTGAAATTCCCTTTTCATGAAAGCTAGTGTTTGCCAAGTTTGCCAAGCTTAAGTGCTCCTGTGAATTTCTATCCATCAGTGAAGCCTCTTGACAAAGAAGACATGGGCATAGCTTTCCTCACCATTAACAGACATGAGACATTTCCTTATACAACTCTCTGCTATCTCAAACATTTAACGTTCGGAAACTAGCCAGACCTTTCTGTAACACACATCTTGGCTGCTCCCAGCTATGCAGCTACCCCTCCCAGTAGGGAAAGCACTGACTCTGCTAGTTTGCTAGTTAAAAAAAGTTGCCCTCATACCCACAGAAAGGCAGACCTTTACTGTAGACCCCAGCACCCAGATCTCCTGACAGAAGAAAACCACAGCAAAATGTTTGAAATGGAGACATTTGAGAACTGTGCTGTTGGCAGAGGCTTTTTTTGAAAAACAAATCGGTAAGTGGCAGGTTGTGGATACCAAACTGCCTTGTGTTTCTAGAGGCTGGAGCGTTCATCCAAACAGCCACAGATGTAGTTGGAGCCCTCTTCTTCAGCAATGCAGACTGGCTTGTTACCAGCAGTTGTAACACCACTTTTGAACTTGTCTAGTAAAAATTCCTCCAATTTCTAAACACTGTAGATTGTTTTGCACATACATGTAGCAAAATAGTCTTTACCCCAAAGAGCTTACAATCAGGAATTCTCTTTAAACTGTTGTTTACTAAAAATGTGTTTCTGTACTGCATCCAAGAGTTGGAAGAACAAATTGTACACTTCTCATATGCACATGAAAATCTCTTACATTTACAAATTGTGCAATAAGGCTACACATCTACTTTTTTTTTTAAGAAGCACTGTCATACCTTTCCTAGCATGCATGTAATCTATAACTTAATGGGAAAGTATTGCTCTGAAAAAGTGTAAGAAACCAACTATTCCAGATGTGTCAGGCAAGTTAACATTATCATTTTGCTTCATAAAAGTATTTAAGTGCATGTTACTCTGAGGCAACCAGTAGTAGTTTATCAGAGTAACTCATTTAATGAAGCACAACTAGCAATATTTTGATTTACTAGTCTAACTTGAAATTACTGACATAATTCTAGCAATTTCAGGTCATGCAAACATTACAGAAACAGATACTACCATACCTTATATTGTTTATTTCATAAAATATGGCAAAGCAATAATCACAGAAAAATTCAGGTCACTTAGGATCACTAAGTCCAACCAATAATCACTGTGAATAGCTAAGGCTCAAAGTGCTGCAGGATAAAACTGCTACTGCAGGGCTCATTTAATGGATCTAGATACTAATGCACAAATAGATCAGCAGCCCTGGGTTACCTTACTATTCAGAACTGCAGTTTAGCAGACAGAGTGGTAGTCCACAGCACAGATGAATTTTTTTTTTTCTGCTCAGATTTTAGAGCCTATACACACTAATGTGTAATCTCTTCAGTATTTCTGCTGGAGTGTTTTGTCATTGTTATGTTTGAAGATTTTGTTTAGGTGAGGGTTTTCTTTTTGTTGGGATTTTGGGGGGGTGGGGGGAGTTTGAGGAGTTTTTTTTGTTGTTATTGTTTGGGGGGGTTTTGGTTGGTTGGTTGTTGTCCATCCTGTCCCATTTCCGACCCCCCCCCC